>JABMBR010005582.1:0-14650 GCA_018881525.1 Meteorus sp. PSUC_FEM 10030008
AACAAATACACTCTGGAAACGCTCTGGAATCAGCATGGTTACAGAAAGTTCTCAGAATATTTCCAGAGTGTTTCCAGAATGAACTAGAGGTCGCGAGGGAATTGTTACGCATATCACTATTACAATATCTGTTAGGGAGGTCAACTCAAGGATAAAAATTTGTTCAATCCTATATGAATGAATGAGAATATGATTCTATTTATGTCATAGTGTAAAAGCTGGTTTCTATAAATTATCTTTCAATTATAAATTAATGATGTTCTACCATTCGCCAGACATTTTTGATGGTTCCTACCCCCTGCCAGATAAGCATCTGAAGTAGCTGTACGAGCGAGCGCGTGATAGAATATTATAAATGTGTGCAAGTGAGACGGTGAATTAGGTCTATCGCGTTCGCTCACTTCGCATATATTGTCTCGTAGTTAGTACACGACATACTATTGAATCTGTAATTCCTTGCGTTTCCCGCTCTACAGCAATATCTGTATATGGAAATGGCAAATTTTCAAAAAGTTATAACAAATTTAGAAATCAAGATAAGAAAGTGATTCAAACACCATTATTTTTATTTTTTCCTCCTCTATAACATCACGTGCTTCGTGTCCTCGAGTTGAGGCCCACCCTGTATAATCATACATATTGTATATATTAGTTATATATGATTATATAAAATTAGACCTGGCCAATTTTTCGATCTTATTATATATAAGTTTTCATATATAACCATATATGATAAGGTGAATTTATTTTTTCCCGGGTAACCAGTTAACTGTGTCGATCATTTCGCAAAGTGCGCCCCAGTGTGTGTCGCGATAATGACGCGATGACGCACATAGTCGTCAAACACAGAGTAAGTGGAGCTGTTGAAATATTATTGGGTCAAAAAGACGACTTCATTTTAGAGGATGAATGAATTTATAAGTAATTGTAGCCGTTATAACACAAAGTCTGGCATTCTTCCATGACGGATATAGTCATCAAACACACTTAATTAAGTTAACTTGTAAATATATGGGGCATTCCACGCCAAATCGACCATTTTTGTCCCTGACCCCTTTCGATTTGTCTGAAAGTTTACCATCCTTTTCTACCCTATCAAAAACGTCTCTCATAATTTTTTCAAATTTTTTTACTCAACCAGAAAAAAGTTATGAATTTCTCAAAAAAACTGCTTTTTTATTTTTAAATTGTCATAACTTTTTCAAAAATTGGCTTATTGGGACGTTTTTTTTTTCAAAATTTGTGTTATTAAATGTTCTTTTTTGAAAAAAATGGAAAAAAATTATTTGAACCTATCTTCATCGTTTTTTTTTAGATTTTCCGAAAAAACTCCGAATTTCTCGATGATTACCATTCTTAATTTTTTTTTTCTTTCCTTCATATGAAACTTTGACATTTTCTACAAATATCCTGAAATTTTCAGAATGATGTTTTTTCGATTTCAATTTTTTTCTTCAATATGCAGATTAATACTTAGCTTGAGCGCCGAGGAAAAAAAATTTTTCACGGAAATGAATCACCCTAATATACATGTATATTATTTGTATGCATAACGTAAAGAAATTAAGGACAACGCAATAGAACAGAACTAATGATAATCTTCGAAATAATTTTCTGTTGCACAACACTTTCTCTAATCACTGTTTTATTTTCAGATATTTCAACACACACTCAGTAGTTGGGGAACCTCATTTGTTATCGTCATCGCTGGTTGCCGGTTCTATTGCAGTCAACCTGTTTTGAACTGTATTTTTTGCTCATCAACTTCTAATTATCTGTAACAGCGCAAGTATCACGTTGAACATGAGAAGTAGACCTGTGAACTACAATTCTCAACATATTTGATTTGAAAAAACTAGTTGGGATGGATATATAGTTGGCTTCATCTTAAGGAATAAGTGTGATCAACGTATAGGTTTCAGTAGCTAAAAACATCCTCCGTAATCAATGAACAAATCAATGGGGAGAAAGAATGCTGTGATTGCATTAATTGATAACCAACAAGGGGTTCATCTAATAATTCTCATACTTTCGTATATATACAACTGTAGTCTTCCATGGGCTGAATTTTATCCATAACCTAGCCATTGTGAGCACGGTTGTTGGTTTGATAGAATGATTAATTCATTGGAAATGACAATTTTTCATGTTCGAATGCTATGGTAAAACTATTATTATTACTCTCACAGAGTTGATGAGATGACAAAATCAGCGGCGTCTCATCTCATTCAAGTTCGATTTATCAATTCATTTACGAGAGAATCTTCGTTCGTACGTCTTAGGGGAATCGATTTCTACTCCACTGTAATGAATGTCATATTCTGTAATTCACAGCGACATGAAAGTTGGACATTCGATAATTTACATCAAGCATAGTTTATTCATTTATTCAGCTTCATTCTGAGGTAACAACGCTATTAACATGACTGGATTTTTCAACTGATATACCTTATTATTGTGCATTCCATCGCATATTATACGTAAAAATATAGGGTCCAGATATCTTTGTGCGTCTGGAATTAGATAAAGTTTTGCTTGCGAAAGCTCATCGCAACTTGCTATTTATGATACACATTCATAACCCTACGTCTATTAAGTGGGTAGAAAGTTTCCTGCACATCATTTAAAGCACTTACACGTAAGCACACTCACGTAAGTGTTTCAGTACAATTTTTTTTGTTCTCATTTCAATCGTCAATTACTCTTGACGTTCCTGCGTGTGCTCGGATAGGGGTACATACGAAATTAGGCTGTCAGCTGCATTTTTTTTTTCCGGAATGAACCTTCTTATCATCAAAAGTAGCTCAATATTTATGACACTCTTATGTTTCCAACTGGTTCAGGTGCTGTTGAATCACGTTGCATACCGTCTATAATTGAAGAAAGCAGAAATTAATAACATTGAAGATTTCAGTATATAACATATATTCATTCAGTCTCTGTTGTTGATCTTCATAATTGTAACTTTCTCACACGACGTATGTACAAACGTACTCTAGTTGAAAGTGCAGTCTGCGGATATTTTGAACTTCCTGAATATTTCAATGAAAGATTCAGATGTCATAATGAACGAATGAATTGTATCACGATTGTGAGTATGTCATCAACTACATAGCTTGCAATGGTGTTGCAAGTCCGGAAATAGCGTCTTGATTATGTGACACAAAATAAATGATCAACAGCAAATTCCATTTACCTGCTTCAAACTCGGATCAGAGATGAGTAGAATTTTTATCAGTTCACTCGTCCCAAAAAGACCTCCAAGTTTTCTTTTCCTATATATATCCTTGATGGAAAATTGCACGCCTAGTTTCACGATTTCAGCTGGGCCAGCCAGCACGTTCCATGTATAACTCCAGTCTACTTTCCAACCTCCGAACAAATCACTGTGTTCCAAGTAAGCTATTCTTTTGTCCGTTATTAGTACCACATCTTTGCCAACGAACAGATGGAGTGAATATACATCTGTACTTGCATATTTGCCTTTTTCCAATTCAATTAAGATTTTATGACCCTCTGCTTCTCTATGTATATACGGGCGAACAACGGTGTCCGGTTGCAAGAATCTTGGAGGTCTTACTCTCTTCGCATCTTCATTCATCTCTGTAACTCTCCGCACTGCTCCGAAACTACCACTGGCGAAGTCGATGACACCTGCAGTCGGTCTAGTTACTAACCCTACCATACCTTTACCAAATCCTTTGAAAAATCCTTCAACACCTTCCTCTCTCGCACCAGAAATTGGCTTCATCACAACTCCTGTCACACCATCGACAACACCCATTACTAAACCCTTTCCAGAACGAGCGAGCCCTTCTTGCAAATTGATTGGTTGCTTAGTTAACTGCTCTTGTCGTTTCTTCTGATAGTCTTTATCGAAGGTCAACGCTGCTAAACCCTTACCCATAGCACCAGTTATTTTCGACACCGCACCAGCCATACCACCAACCGTATGTCCGAGCATGCTTTTCACACCAAGTAACAACCCCTCAGCGAATTCCCCTGGGCCTTGGATAGCCCCTTGAAACGGTTCGTAAAATAAGTCTTCGATGCCTTTCATCGTTCCGACAACGAGTCCATACGGATTCCCAATAACATCCAATCCCAAAACAAGTACATACAGTTGTTTGATTGCTTGGCCCGTATAGTGACTTGTTGCCTCAGATATCAACTGTTTATAGGTCATAAAAATAAAATTACGTTCGAAAAAAGCAAGTTTGAAAACAATATCATTGATATCAGTCAAAGTCACGCCGATTCCCTGCAGAAGCACATTCAAAACATGTGGCACAGCTGATGAGCCACCACTACTGCCACTCATAGAAAAACTTATGTGAATTTTCAACGGCGAAAAGTGCAATGAATCGAAGAAATTTTTCTGATCAGCTGTCGTGATTGAATTGACATGATACATCAACGGCTCATCGACTAATTTCCTGTCTAATTGGAAAAGTTTGCTTTCCTCCGAATCGTTGATCTCATTGGCTTCGAAAAATAATATAAGAGCATTGATAAATTTTATATCAACTCTTATATGAAACTCCTGTATTAATACTTTGAAGTATCGGAACTGCTGGACTGTACTGCGCTGCAATAAACGTTTAACTATACTCATTTCGGCAAATGGCCTTATAGTGGAGCTGAGAGCAACACTTTTCGGCGGTGGTATAGGTGCTAAAATTACCGGAAACACACATTCCGAAAGCTGGTTATCTATTTGTAAGCGGTTTATTTTAGCATGTAATTGGACTTGATGCTCGGAGGTTCTGTACTGGATCCAGAGTCCAGTTTGGAAAGTTCGTCGCATATAGCGTCTATGTGGTCGTAACATTTCCATGTTCTGATAATCAACAATCAATTTTGGCTCAAGCGCTACTCGATAAGTTGATTCATTTCCTATTTGAAGTTCTCGCATATACTTCTGATAACCCTCTTCGATTGCTGCCACTTCAGAAGCATTCAATGCTCGCCAGCGATTCCCAATCGCTTTTCGAGTTTCCCAGATGACACCAGAGCTGGCTATGCACATATATAATAGCTCCGAATGATTGAGGTTATTCACTAGTGACAAACCAACTCCATGAATACTAATCGTTATCTCTTGGTCAATGATTTCTAAGTCACCAACCAGTTGACAGTCCTCAGCCACTTTCAAACTAGGTGTAAACAATAAAACTCGTTGCGTTCCATCGAGGAATGAAACGTAGTATATGTCTTCTTCAATTTCAGGTAGCTGAAATGCGCCCAGAACGTCTTTTCGAAAATCATTTTCAATTTCTTTTCTACTACCATCTTCCCAGACGAGTTTTCGACTGCCTGATGGATTTTCCCAAGCGTAAAACATTCGATTAAACGATTGAATTGATCGCACATTCATCGAACCTTTCTCCCACAGATCAATCGTGTGTGATGTATGGTTTATTATTAAAGCAGGGGCATGACCTGGGCTATATGGCGATAGGCATATATACACGCCACCTTCATTCACCTGAACATCAACGTCAATGCCGCCATACTTATTCGTAAGTTGCAGGAATGTCGATTGGACTTCATTGATGATAAAAGGGGCAGTTTTTTCTGGATATCCAGCCACCATCAGAACCAGTGTTTTCTGTTCTTGTTCAGATTCGGGCCAAAAAGCTGTACATCCACCTGGTGATACACGAGTCAATGGACTAGCTGGTCTCTGGGCTTCCTGGCATTCAATCAGGAAATCGGCATTATTCATTATGATGAAATAAGGAGTGAATGTTATCTGTTTCGTGAGTGAATTGTAAGTCAGTTGATTGTGCACACCAAGACGGTATTCCATCCCATTATAACGACATACGACATCGCCTTTGCTACCAGCGACGTCGATCGGAAATTTTTCGGACCAGTCGCCATCTTCGATTCGTACCATCGCCTTTTTTTTACCAAAAAAGGCTTTGGAGCGAAACGAAAAGAGAATAGGTCCTTTGTAAGTTTCTGGATGATAGATAATATTCAGACCTTCTTCTGGGCCCTGCAATACATACAAAATCATTATCGTTTCACATGATGATGGATCCTAGACAGTTTGCCTCAGTATCATCATAGAATTGATTCTTCATTTGCAAAGTTTATGAACAATCCTGAAACTCATTTCAGACTCAAGATAAATGAAATCATTGTTTCAGGAAGTGAACCCTCGCTCTTAAATGCATTTTTTCGTCGATATCAGATTCAGAAGTTATATCACTAAATTCTCATGGCGATATGGAATGACTATCAAGTAAGATTGACCGGACAACGGATGAATTTTGTTACATTTGACATGCTTTCATTCCATAAAATTTTTGGTAACACAAAATCTGATGAGAAAAATTTTAACGGATAAACGTCAACGAATTTTCCACGAGTGATGATTGTATTTTGCCCCTAATAGTGTCAACCCTGCGTTTCCGATTCTGCTCGACTTGTTTAGAATCGAGAATATAACCCGGATAACGTTCACAAAAAGTTTCTAAACAAAAACGACGAGGAGATTGCCTCCATTTTGTAAGGACTGGTGAATCGGCTAGAGAAATGTGTGGGAAACAACACAACGAATGACACCATACGGATATCAATGTGAACTATTGAAATGTAATTAGTCTGTATCTTGATATGCTTACTCTGTATGACAACATCAGTCCTGTTTGATTAAGCATCCAAAAAGGACAGTATAGAGCCATAATGACTGATCCGTGTTTGAATGAACAATGCATCCCAAGATCCATTACGACTTTTTGCACGCTGTCGTATGACTCGAATGACCAAACTGAAAATTCAGGTGGATTTGATACAATTTCACCCATACACGACCAATCTTTCTCCAGATATTGTGGTAACTGGAGCGAAAAAATAGTTCATATGTTATACAACAAAAATGCCAAATGAGTGGAGGACAAAATGTTGTCGGTGTACCTTTATAACTATGTTTGATTGAACGGGATTAATTGTTGAAAACTGTATATTTTCACCGGCTTTCAATATTTTTCCATTATTCGTCCCGGGCAGCATGATAACGATATCGATGGGCAGAAAATTTTTCAAGTATGCAGATGGATACAAGTGAATGTTGTATGTAGTACTAGCCATTGTATGTCGACTGGTACCCTCGAAGAATACTTGTTCGATTTCTCCAATAGCCTGTGAACGAATTTGTTCATCTAAAGATTATGTGAAATAGAGAATGGAATCTATACAAACTGATGTAACCAAATATTTATCATGTAACTAGTGATTATGTTGAACAACAAATCGTTTTCATTCAATATAACGTGTAATATGAGGAACCCTGAAGAAAACTTTAAACAATCAATTGAACGACAAGCTTCTTGCGCAATGACGGGTCTTCCACTTTTTCAAGTATTAATTCAATTTACTTTCATCATCATTGTAAAGACTTGAGATCTCGACCGCTTATACTATACAGTAAAACCAGTCGATCTCATGGTAAAACGATATGAAATTCTGAATTGAGATAAATTCATCGTATTATCTATAACTAAATAATTTATTGGATTTACTCGAATGTAGAATGGTTCTACGTCTTGCTTTATCCGTGATTCACATTTGAGAAGCTTCGTCATTGACTGCGTCTTCTGCAAATCCTTCCAAACAAATGGTTCGACGGATACCATATAACCATTTACACTAAAGAACAACCAATAAATGTTAGCCGGTGTATAGACGGCATCCAGGGGTAGGTTGAGCCGTTCCTTAGATTCGACGGTGCCGACGCATTCGACTTCATTACCCCTTTTCGTCATGTAATACACGGATATGGGCTCATTAAAGTGGTTATGCACTTGAAGAACACTTCGGAGTGTTACAATTATAGTACCATTTTCCACAATAATATCTGAAATGATACCCCATTCCTCCGAACCATCCTTTCGGAACTTCAAAGAGAAATATCTTTTGTCAGCTCTCAACACAGGTATTTCCAATTTGTTGTGGATTCCACGAAACGTTATGAATAATTTATTATGGACCTGTTCACTCAGGGCAACTGTCTTCAACTGATCCAGAATGTTGACTCGTGACTTCTCTACAGTTGGTGCCAACTGAATTGATGCACCACTTTCAAGTATTACTTCGGAATATGTTTCGGAGAATGAGAGTGGTTCCAATGTTTTTGTTAATACTTGGAAATGACTACATTCTAGATCTAACACTAACATCAAACCTGTTTCATTCCTCAAGACATATGGTGCCAACTTGGTTTGTGATGATTTGTCAGTTAATTCCATGGCGCTAGAAAAGGCGTCGCCCAATTGTTGTAACACTTCTAAGCATGTTTTTGTAACGGTGAGTTCTAAATTATCGCATGATCCAATGTCAATGGATATTCGCGGTGATTGGTGATAATCATCAGGCTCTCCATCCGATGTTGGAGATATTGCACCCGCATCCTGCGAATTCGATGACAAATTATGAAATTGAATGTTTGTTTTCAACTCCCACGGTGTGAAACGATTTTCATTTTGCTGGGGATTCTCCACTGGTTCGATGAGCGGCTCCCAAAGAGCTAACCGACTATTATAATACGCCATTATCACTGATATTTTTGCATCGACACTCATCGTACTCGTGCTCCAGTCGTTAACATAACTATGGAACCCCAAATGGAGGAACAATATTGGGAGTGTCTTATTACCAATCCCTGCCTCCAATGTCAATAGAATATTTGGAGCCGATATGATCGCCAATTCTGGTTTATAAGAAGTAATTTCTATGGGTTCTGCAGTGTTGAGATCTTCGATGGCTTCTAACGCGATTTCCGTTTTCAAAAACCAATATTCACTCTCTTCAAATGGAGTTATCAACCATAGTCCTTCATATGATGGATCATTCTTGACCACGTTATCTTCTTCGTGTTCTTTAGACGTTGATTGCTGAACAACGCGGTTAATTATTTCAATAACGCCGGGTGAAACCGAAATATGAATGTCTGTACTACATATATCAATGTGCAATCCCTTATTTTCAGGCGTTGAACCAGCAACACTGATGCTGCATGGCTTCAATACTTCATAAATAGTATCCGCACGACGTGCTGGGTTATAAATTCCAGTCGAAAGTGACAAGTCTTTGATTGACCCAGATATTACTTGATGATCCCCGACAAATCGCAATTTCATAACCAATTCCGTGTTCAGGACAATGCAATTTGAGTTGATATCATCCATGTCCTGTAAAAGAATGACATCAGGCTTTTCTACATGGATATTTATTGTCTTTGTAGTTTGTACAATTGGTGGAGCAACTTTTTTCCGTGAATTTTCATTGAAACCTCTTTGTGAAATCATCGTCGAAGGGGGTTGTGATGGTTGTGGTTCAGAAAAAAAGTCCTTAATTCTCAGAAGATAGTCTAATGAAACAATTATACTGAACGAAAAGACACGGACATCAACGAACATATCATTGGGGCTTTGCCGTACAGTCACATCCAACATGCTACGAACCGATTTCGCAGCAGATGAGTCGATGACGCTTTTGGTCAATTCTCCCGTAGATGTTACTGCGGTAGTTCTCTCCATTATCCTTGTCAAGTGACCTCGACGATATTGCCGTGTATCATCTAGAGTGCAGTTCATCAGTAAAATTGATGTAGCCAGGAGTCCGTCATCAAATATTTTTCCTTTTAACGCAAAATACGTGAGTTCAAATTGGGCTAAACCATTTTCCGATGAGTGATCAGGAGAGTATTCGTTTCTCGACATTTTAGGACCGCCAGTAAAGAGGTTGATTACCAGACTGTCCATAATAAATTCAAATGTCATCGATATATTTGTTTGCTTCGGTTCAGTTAAAGGCTCTACAACTGTTGTTTCTCGTCTTTCAGACGGTATTTTCCCGATATCATTTTTTTTTCCGTCTCCACGGGTAGACGTTCGTGTCACTCGGGGTTCTCCGATATTTTCTCCTAAATTACTCTCCAATATCTTCATCACCATTAAATAGTCTTCCCTGCTTATCAGAATTTCGATTCGATTTAAACGTCCGGACATGTCAATGTCTGGTATTGACCTGTAGCACGCGGTTGACAAATTCCGTTTTATGAGCAGTCCGAAATTAATTGGTTGAAGCAGCCTTACTTCATCATTGATTACGAAAGTGGCGCTACAGAAGGTCACACGAGATAACTTCAGATTTTGCAGTTCGATCATCATCTCATCGATAATTGGAGAAACTCCACTGTCATTGACTGGTATTTGTCGTAAATTGTTGTATATTGTCAAGTTGCCCATATCTAGCATCAAACAATGTTCACTCTTCGAATTGAGCGGAACAAATATGACTGGCGCTTTTATTTTCACTGATAATTCAATTCGTGTTGCAGATTCTTGCACTTCTTTAATATTAGTCTTTGCGACTTCAGCTGCTGCTGCTGATGCTTCAGCTATGGCTTTTTGAGCTGTTTGGAAGTTATTTAAAAAATTCATTACACTATTTACAAAACTACTGAGGAAGACAACCCGATGACAACCCATCACGACCTTGATAGACATATTATTTTTGTCTATCGCATTCGATTCAATATTGTATATTACGATCTGAACTTGTAAGGATTCAGCACTTTCTACTGATACAATATTTTCATGTATCGATACTGGATTTAAGTCCTTGATATTCACTGATTCTAGATTCGCGTTAATTTGTGAATAAGAAACTTTCATTATATATCCGGCAGTGATTCCTCGGATGAACAATCTACTGATATCTCTTATATTGTTGGAAATTTTCAAACTGATTGCGCCGATTTTTGCCCGAATTTTCAAATCGATGCACTCTACTAAGTCTTTCCTTCTTTTATCGGATGCTTCCTTTGTTCTCTGTAATTTTCCTTTAAAATACGTAGATGTGTCTTCCTGGATTGTTGCCAAGTGCGGCAAGCGCGCAGTGACAGAGTGTGTCCTCAGTTCCTTCACTGACGGTTGCTTGTTGAGTTTCTCTTGTACATCGGTGATAAACTCCCAGCAGTCTATCAGCGCTTCTTGATGAAAAACTACATCTAGAGACGTGAACTCCAATTGTAAGAGTTTTGCAATGGATCCGTGACGATTACTAAACTCCGGTGAACGTTTATCAACGTGCGTATACTGAGCAATGATTAAATATTCTTGACTGCCCGATGTCATTGGAGTGTTTATCATAAAAATTTGGTCTTTGTTATGGTATTGTTTGATCTGAATCCCACCTAGTCTTAACATAATTTCCTGGTCGAAGGTCGTTTGGAGGAATTCCGCTTCAACCTGAAGAACTTCGATTCTCATGAAAGGTTCGATAAAATCATTAACTTGTTTAGAAACTGTCAATGCAAATTCTTTCATGACAAATTTTGCTTCGATATCCGTGCTACATTTCAAACTCAATGTATTGCTTCCCAAATTTTCATGTTGGGCATTTTTCTTTGCCAATTCTCTCACGTAATCCAAAGATGATTGTGACACAGATTTAGTCATAGAACGGGATTGAACGTCTGAATTACTATTCTCTGGTAGAGGTATACTTTGTGCAATGGCCCAAGCTTCAAGCAAGCGGACATCGTGAATATTCAAGATTAATGATGGTAATTGCCCAATCACGCGCATCTTCGGTAGCAACGGATCATCACTGATCAAACATTTATGGAATTGAATTTCCAGTGTGGTTGGTTGGAGTAATGCCATTGCATTTGAAGGCATTTGTAACGCATCTAACCAATTTTCATCTTCACATGCAACCAAGGCTTGAAAATTTGTGATCTTCAGAATGAACTGATCGTAGCTATGTTTTCGCAAGTGAACCATGATGTCCTCTTCGGTTTTTCCCATACTCACTAATTTTTTCACCGAACCTGGGCCAAATTCATCGTTTGGTTTTTTCAATGAATATATTCCCATACTCCCAAGATTAATCACAATGACTGATGATTGTTCAGTAAAAAACCCTCCAAATGGTATGATTAACTGTGAGGCTTCCAAATCAACTTGAATATCTACTACTGAATGTTTTTGGATGGCATACTCAAGTCCCAAAGCAGACATTTCTTTCAAACCCTCCAAATGCTCCGCTGCCGCTGCATGAATTTGATGCAAAGCTGGTTGATTCTGAACTTTGAAGACTTTTACTAATTCTATTATTGTTTGTGCGTCATAGATAATCTGAACACATTTTGAATTAATGACGATTCGGTCGCCACAAAGCTTGTCTAAGGGATTTTTCTCATAGGTTATACAAAACAAATCATGAATTGTGTGGTCATGGAGGGATTTCAGCAGGGATGGAATTTCTTCATGCTGTTTTATACCCAAGATTTTCATATCATTCACTGAAACGGTCACATGCGTTGCATTTGCTGCGGGTCTTGATCGAAATTGGGCTTTGACACCGTTCAATTGAAGATCTAGAACTACTGGGCTTTCTTCTTCCATATCTGAGATAATTATTTGCAAGCCATGAAGGAAAAATGTTGCATTGACCATAACATAAGTCTCGGGATAATGAGCAGGGGCAGAATTTTCTTGATAATCAATAGCTCGATAGAGTTTCTCCCTTTCACCTACTGTCATTTCGGCCTCAAATTTTCGCATTATAGCTGCAGCAGAATTCAAATCTTCTACTTCCTGTGTCTGAGTCGAATTCCAGAGAAATCCAAACCATCCACGTTGAGCTTTCATGATTTTTTCTTTCTCTGCTACACGTTCCATCTCCATTTCAATCTGTTGTCGAATCACAACAAGATCAAAGATATTTAATTTCTCCTCGCAATATTCCAAACGATCTTCGATTTCCCGATCCGTTCGTTTACTCGATAATTTTTTTCGGTATATTGTTCCATACTCACGACATGTATCTCGGTGTGTTTTCATATGATTCCAACTCCAATTGCGACGTAATCGACGTACTTCTTCCTCCAATACACATTTATATGCAAACTGCCACCATTCTTTATAATGCCCACGATATCCTATATTTTCTGGACGATACTTCCGATAAGGTGCTGCTTTGGTAGCTCGATCTAATCCCTCACCTAGTTGCAGTAAGGTTTGATACTGTCGTTTAGACAATCCTATCCGTAATTTTTGCATCTCAAGATCTAAAAAGATTTTTGGAATGGTGTAATTACTGCCATCCGTTTCCGGTTTCGGATTCAACTTTAATTTTGCTTTCGTGTCTATCGGACCTAGCAAATATTCATAGTGCTCAGGTATAAAATCAATAGTTGCTATTGATTCTGAGAACAACGTAGAGTATGTCGATAATGGATGGTTGCTGAATTGAATCAAATTCGGATTCAAATAGATTGAAAAGCCATCCATGGTGCATATTTTGTAAATTTGTTGTATGGAATACATATCTTGCAGATTACCAGTTACCAACCATGACATATCGCAACTTTCCAAAGCAAAACGGTCTAACGTTAATCCCATGGAGAAAGGATGATTCTGAAACGTCACGTTATCTTCGTAGCGAATGTGAATCCTCTTGATCTCTAAATGAACATTTTTTATCATACGGGCGATGAGTTTTTCAATCATAGAGTCATCTAATTTCTGTCCCATATTGGTGTCTGCCAATCGTTTGTTTTTTTCAATTCGCGTCAATTCAGATCTTTTTGCTTCCAACGCGGATTTCGCTTCTTTGGCCGCGTCATACCTAACTTGACTCGACGGAATAACAAGAATGAACAATTCCTCAACAATTGCGTCGATTTGGCCATTCCACATATCTTTGAAGGGAATTTTGAGAATCAATTTTCCTGGAAAAATCTCAAATTACAATTTGATCAGGTCACTTCAAAATTAGTTTTTTGTTCACCTAATCTTCCATATCCCAATTTCAAAGGCAAATCCAAGACATCCAATGCATGTTCACTGATCAATAAATCATTTAAAATAACATCGCCTACGAAATAATATATGTATGAAATGGATGGAGTTCAATAGTGGTTGTTATAACTTCTCAAACTTCCTCATGAATGAACAAATTTCAAGGTGCAATTAATGATTGAGAAGAATCGAAGCAAGCCAAATGAGATGAACCATGATGATTCAGTTCTGTACATTAATACAATCTTGTTCATAAATAAATCATCGTTATAGCATTGATGGTATTAAAGTTTTAATATAGCGCTTCGGGTCATTCCGTCACATTAATGCATGAATGACCTGAGTAAATGATTGAATCATAAGTAGCATTCGAAATCGAAAATACCTCCCCATAAACTCAATTTGAGCTGTTTACAATCCAAATTTTGAATATATTCGCCTAGAATCTTATTGAGTAGTTCCGCTACGATGGATTCGAACACCATTCTGGAGTGGATTGGTTCGCAGAGTCGAAATCGAGTTACAATCCCCAGTTCCACGAAAACATTATAACATTCGGTATCTCTGTGCGCAACTTTACCATTACATCAGAGATAACCTCAACTTGGTTTCATTAACTCTTCACCACGAAGGATAGATCCAAGGAGTCCGAACGAGATAGGCTTTTCCCTAATATTTCCGTCTATAATAATGGGGCCAGATAATAGTTCTATTGTCTGCCACTGGCTGCGCAAGCATACAAGAAGTACCGATACTATTGTTATTATTACATGTAAACACGTACTGATTCACGTATATTGCTCACGACTGATTGAATTAAATATATA
>JABMBR010005583.1:0-14649 GCA_018881525.1 Meteorus sp. PSUC_FEM 10030008
CACACACACACACACACACACACACACACACACACACACACACACACACACACACACACACACACACACTCAAACTTTACATATTACATGGAATATACACAGATACATAACCTAGTGAACTATGCAAACGACGAGGAATGTTGGTAAATAAAATATTTTCCAAGAATGCGCAATGCAAATTATTAGTAGAAGTGGAAAATTCAAAACAGGCAACGTGTCACGCGACTGTGTAGTATACAAGAGAAAAATAGAGAGGGGGAAGTGTACTTGAATATATAGAGATATAAAAGAGTCACGAACGCGCTTTGCTTGTCGCATTCACAAATATGTTAGTCAGCTCGTGTCACTTTCGCATTCTACGCTTTTGTTCCCAAGAGTTTTTCCATAGCCTAACTGTGAGCCCGCGTTACACACTCGCACTCACATCCACCCTTTTTCTCTGCCTCGTCCTCCCTTGAGAGTATACCAAGTGCGTTTACGTAAATGCAACGTATATAGCGACGGACTATGTAAATTTTGTCAGGGTAACTCTCAGAGAATAAACTATTGCACATTGTGCATGTATGAGTGAGTGAATGTGTCTTGTGTCTCGTCTGCAACCACGCGAACACACCATTCACTATACACCTCTACTGTGAGCGACATAACAGCGAAAGACGTGAACGAGCGGGTGTAACGGGTGTAAAGTGGGTGGGCAGGGTGCGAAGTAAAAGAGGGAGATACCTCAAGGGAGAGATGTATATATGTAGTATAAATACACACACATTATTCTCGCACTCTCGTCGTTTCAGGCACTGAAATCCAACACGAGTGTGCACTTAACCGTGGCTGTCTCTTTCAAATTTTAAGTACATCACTGTGATAATGTCGCAATTGTCATTTTGTTCAACTTATTTAACTCGCATTCATTACTATTTGAATAATTCCAAACGAATTTTATATTTGTTTAGTTGAAATTGTTTAATGAATGAAATAAATTTGGCAAAGAAGAATTTTATGAATTGGTTCGTTTTGTATTTTTTAGTGTAGAAATGATGACAGGAGTAATTTTTATTTCAACGTCGACGATTATGATTTTGTTATTTGTTAGTTATTGTGATGAAAAATATTGGGTGGGTTAAATTTTTATGCTTGGTAATATATTATTCATGCATATATATTGCTTTTAAGTGGTGTACAGCTGTATAAACTTTATGGATACAAAGTAGACGTGACAACCGCGATCGAAATTCCTTCCCCTTTTATTTTTTTACAGTAAATATTCATCCTGTGTGATTTTTTATTTGATGAAAATATTTTTTGTATGTAAAATATATGAAGGATATGAAGTGGATGGTTATTTTTTAACAGCTGGGGGAGAATTCTTTATCGTAAAATTGCAATATTTTGGAATTTTTATATGAAATAATATTGTGGGGAGTAAAATATGGGAAATCGAAATTGGTTATAGGTAAAAATATGAACGCGATTTTGTGGTGGATTTTTAAGGCTCGTATTTTCAGATACTCGAAAAGTTTTTTGCTTCCTTATAATTTGAATTTGTTTTCTCACTTTGTGTTTGAATTTAGAATTACTTGAAATCTCAGTGTGTTATATTTTCTAAAGAAATATTACACCGCGTACAAAAATATTGTTTTATTTATTGTAAAAATCATAAAAAATTTCCGTATTTATTCTTCATATAAATTTTCACATCCGAATTATTTCTGTTAACTGAATGGTTGAAAATTCTGAGTTTGCAACAAAAATATTCGTTGCAATATCGAAAGAATTCTCCACTGCACATTTTTCAACCACTCCGAAAATTACACAGGATGATTTCAAAAATAATTCCACGAAATCAATGAAACTGTAATTTTTAACAAACAAACATTTTAAAAATACCTAAACTATCAAATCGATGAAATTCTCGATTCAATTTCACATTAAACTCCCCAATAGAATTTCTGAAAATATCCTTTCCCATCTCCCACAACTTCAAATCTCAACACATCACGTTCAATGGGTGGTCGACATAATTTACTTTTTATATTCTCAAACACGATTCAAATATAAAGCAGTGTAACCCCCCATCTCGCAATAAATAGATGAACGAGTATTCTCAAAGAAAAAAAAGAAAAATGTAGAACTAAACTAAAAACTATACAGCAAGAAGTTAAGCGGTGAGACTTTGTACAAATCTTCCTCCCGCTCATACACATATTGTTCGCATTTCCATTGTATACAAAACTAAACAGCCACACGTACAGCCTCTGTGTTGTCGCTGACTCGCAGGATACAGCCACAAAGACGAGACGTCAAAGGTTGCTATGAGTAAAAAAAAAAGGACAGAAGAATAAAAATAAAATAAGAAAGAATAAAAAAAAAATGTCCAAACGGTCTTAGAACTCCTCTAGGTATAACTGGGTGGCAAATTGAGAAATCTAGAGGTGAAGAAAAAAAAACATCATACCTTCACACACACATACACACACACACACACAAACATTTACATACATTCCTGTATACCATGGAGACCTACACGACAAGATTATATTCAACGAGTCACGTACAGAACTTACCTATCCCTAACGACTTTTATTGTCGCCCTTGGAAGTTTCACCGGCTATGCATACCTATATGGAAGCCACGCAATTGCCCACACAATTCAGAACAATATTTTTCCTTCACATCGTGTAATAAAAAAAAAAGACAGAGAAGTAGATAAAGAAATATTCATTTCTTATACATGGAATTATATAAATTCACTAAATAAAAATGAAAATAAAAAAAATTTCTACACATCCAAATATCCAGAGTTTTTTTTTTATTCATACAAAGTGAGGATTATTTTGAGAATTTTCTAAAATAGGTAAAAAATTTATTTGTCTGAATTTATATGGGCAATTTTACTGGGTCAATTATGAGGTCACTTGAATTGTGACGTAACATATTCACGCACAATTTTTCCCTCAATAAACGAATGGACATAAAAGGTAGAGGTTTGAAGAAAGTAAGAATGTGTAAAGGTAGGGGTGATGGTATATGTGCACCCGCCCAATGGAACTGGTCGTTTTTTTTTTTGCGGCGCCCTACGTTTTTCCGTCGCAAAATCGGAGATGTTCAAAGTTAATGGAGGCATGAAAGAGAGCCATGACATAGAACTTGGGGCGATGGAACGTGCTTACTGGGCCGTGAAAAACGTCGGGAGGTGCTCGCTCGATGTGTCCACACCGCACCTGGGCATTTCCCGTCGTGCGAGTTGTAGATGGTTATAGTTGTAGTAGTAGTGGAAGTGGAAGTAGTAGAACTTGTGGTAGTGGATCTTTCCCAAAAGCCGAGAACTCTTTCTATATTGAATTGATGGTCAAGCGTGAGAGAAAATAAAAGAGTTTAAAGCACTTATGGATTTTATTTTTTTCGTTTTGGAGAAACATATCAAATCTTACTTCATCAATAATAATTTTCCACATAAAATTCTCTTTTTATTTCATTTTATTAAACGTGAACATAAAATTTTACACTTGCGAATACAGAATATTTATGAAAATATGATAAAATATTGTTGCTGGAATTTTTATCCTAATTTTTCATTATTTAAATTTCATAAATTTGAATAACAATGTGAATCAAAAAATTCAATTCTGTAAGCTGATTAATTATTGAATTATTATTTCAATCATGTTGCAGTTGTCACACAAATAAAAAGTTGGATACTTCGATTTTCCTTTGGAATAATCGAATTTCACGTAAATATTGAAACGGAATTCATAATTTTTAACTAGGATAAATCAACAATTCTGATGAATATTTAGAAATCTATCGATAACTTACAAAACACTACAGTTTTCACATGTGGCTGAAATGGCGAATTTCTAGAAAGTAACATCGTGACATATTTTTAGACATCTTATAATCAACAACTGGAAACTTCCTTTCAATTCAATTTTAGTTCAATTGAGAATATTGGCGCATCACATTTTGGTAACACGAGAAAACCAACTAGCGTGGAAATTGTTGATAGAATGAAACTCCATCCATTCATAGCAAGTAAATATATCATCCATTCGTCAAAAGTGTATTTATTTTCCCATTGAGAAAACTTTCCTTCAAGTACATTCAAGAGCATCTTCATTTTTTATACAAACGATCTCCAAATAAAAACCAAACAACTTACGTACTACGACAATTTCTATTCGACAATACATTATGAAATTCAGTCGCTTTTAAATTTATGAATCACCAAGATGAATAAAAATACAGTCAACACACAGAGAAATACAAAAAAATTTCCTTTAATATCCCATCAAAAAATAAAACTAGATATTAATTAATAAATGAAAGAACGCAGCTCAAACACAAACGTGTATCGCACATTTCGACGGCTCGCGACAGAGTGTGAGCCGTTTAAGTCCTCACTTTTCTCACAGCCACAACATTCGTATAGTTAGAGTTATAGCAAAGTAACGTGCGATTGGTCGACGTTATTCCCCCACTTACATTCACCCCCATCGTACTCCAATCGTCATGCTCACCGCGATCTCCCACCAGACACCAGCAAAGCGCGTGTACACCCACGCCCGCTGCAATACTCGTGGCTTCTCTCTCTCTACTCGCGCCAAGTCACTCGGTCAGTCCACTCGGTCACTCAGTAAGCCCGTGGCGCCCTGCAAGAAGGGACGTGTGCGAGAGACGTACGCGCGCGGGCCAAATTTTATTTATCGTAAAGGCAAAGAGCACATGTGCCTGAATAAAATAAAAATACTCTTTGACCAAAAATAAATACAAAGAAAAATATGAAATCAATTGAAACATTTAAAGAATTATTTCGTTTTCACATAGTAAATTGATCTAATAATTATCATCAATGACATTTGCTATTCAATTTTGAATTGAACTTGAAATATTTTCATTTATCTGTGTTTTGATTTGATTTTGTCGATGTATTATTCATTGTGGGTTGACACGCATGCGTGGGTGTAACGATGTATTCGTTGTGTCAAATTTGAAAAGTGGCGAGTGAACGTGATAAGTGTTGGCGGAACAATGTGCGTGACAACGCCACTGAGCGCCACCAAGATATTAAAGGATACGTCGCGCGTTTCGGTTACGAGGACAATAGCGACAACACAAGGATTAACGCACGCCAGTCAATTCACAACGTCTAATACGGCAACGATAATACCTAGCAATGGCGTCGATCACACAAGACCACAACACACATCCATCATGTAAATATTTATTATTTTTCGTCTTCGCGTGGATGGATGAATCTGTGGTGTATTATCTGTTAGTTCTCATGTGTCGTGTTATTTGTCTGTCACACTCTCCAATGACTTTTATGTTTTTTGTATTTCTCTCTGTGCAGGGTCAAGATCAATTGCTTTTATTCAATGTTTATCATGATTGTTTATTCCCTTTCTTATCTTAAGTCATGACAATATTTAAGGACTGCGGGAATGTGTTCATTTCGTTCGAATCTGCGAAATCGTTCGAAGCTTTGTCAGAATTGTTTTTTCATTGTCTAATTTATTCAGCGAACATGAAAATATGGAGAGATTGTGACAGTGGATGATCTGTATGATTTGTCAAGAAAACATACGAAATACTTTGGTGTAGAAACGAGTAAGAGATAGTCGAAGGGGACCTTGAATTGCACACAAACTTCATGAGCGTTGCGTCGACCATGTTTAAACACGTACAAACTTGTACAAGTTTAGTTGTGGGGATCGTTTGTGTGGAAAAATAGTTGGATGTATTTGGATGTATAACGGTCTATCAAAGAAACATGTGCGGGGAAGCGAGGAAGGAACATAGAATTGAGCGCGCGACGAGTTGAAACACGTCGGGACATGTCGAAAAAGCACGTGTTGTTGTTGTTGCCTCGTGTGTGAGAGAACCGCGACGCACACTTTTGCGCGCGTCTACCTCTCTCTATTTTCAGAATACTGGGAAATGCCGACACAGGATAGAACGCGAATGAGGGTCGAGTGGAATGAAAGAGTGAAGAGGATAAAACAAAATAAAGGAAAAAAGAAGAGAAATAGTGAGAAGGAATCAGAGAAAAAAAACATAAAAGTGTGGCACGATTTGAAAATATCAAATAATTATGTAAATAACTGAGGTTGAGTGTGAGATGCGTCATCGATTTTATACCGTTAAATGTATTCGATGTTTGTTTTCATTGAAAGTTTTTTTTTTTTCGTTATTTTTTTTTCTTTCATTTCTTCTGACTTTGTCGAACGATCGTCTATTGTCTATATTCATTATTGCTGTCATGAGGCGCGACTAAAATGAAGTGGAGAAAAAAAAATAAAACAAAAGTACTATTGACTTATGTAATGACGCGAATGATGGAGTTCCTTTTTTTATTTTCTCAAGAACAATATTATCGCATATCTATATCGCAATTTTCGTTCATCTGTATCAGTGCAATTCGTCTCATTCTCCTCAATTTCCATTACACAGAACTCAAGTATCTCTCGCAGAATGACAAGAAGAAAAAAAAAAGAAAGCGCAAAACTAAATGAAAAGAAAGTTTTGTGGACTCGACTCGTCTTGTGTCTATCTCATTTTTTCTATCTCCACTTAATTTTCTTTTTATTGAAAATCGGGATTACGAACTGCCGAGTACAACGAAACGACAACGAGAACGAGTTTGAAGGAGTGTGATAATAAAATGGCTAGAAAACGCATCGCGTCATTCGCAATTTCCATATTTCTTTTTTCATTCTTTTTCCTTCACTTTTTCTTTCTTCACTTCCATTCTCTACCCTCAACCAACATCACTCGTCGTTGTCGTGAATTCATTTATATAATTATATTTAAACTTTCCACTCCATCCGTGATGTAAATTAATCCTCTAATTGCATTACGAACAATCCTGCCATTTTGCACAGACGTAAGTAATTAATGAATTTGCTTTTTCATGCGCGCATATTCGAACAGTACTGCGTACCAGTATACAAATAAAATCATAAACTCTCTTTGATCATTAACATCCGGCTTTACCAATTTCATACGAATGCAGCAAATGAAATAAACGATGCATACTAGGTAGATAGGTAGATAGATAGATGAATATCGCTGAGCAATAGAATTTCAGCCGTTCCAATAATTTGTGTAATTACAAGAGCAATATTCATGCGCTTCATCTCTCTACTTGCATTCACCAAGTATATCCACTCGAATCAAATGGATAAATCATCTGAATTCACATAATGATAATCATCCGTCGTATCCAGAATTACTACTAACCAACCAACCACAACTTTTAAGATGGAATTAAACGAAAAAAGAAAAAAAAAAGAAAATGAAGTCAGTAGGAAAAGAAAAAATATAAAGCAAATCGATTCAACTATTTCCCCACAGAGAATTCACTCAATTGTGACTCCTGGGTATTCTCGTTTCTCGTATCTACGACTATGTACTCTCCTGGCGAACTTACGTTCGTCGCTGTGGCTTTTTCACAGATAGATATAGCAATATATAGTAGCAAATCTATACGTATATACAGTAAAAGAGAGAAGAGCAAAGTCAGATGACAACTTGGCACCTAACAAGTGACAATTACCGGCGCTAACGAGCACTGGGGGGAGGGTTGGGCCCAGTTTCAGAAGCGACAGTCGGTGCGGCAACCACGATAAAAAAAAGAAAGAGTTGATGATGTAGAAGATGGTGATGGTGGTTGTGGAGTCCAAAGGAACGAAGAGATGAAAGTGTGAAAGGAGAACGCGACGTAAATTTTGATTTAATACGGTCTCTCTCAATAACTTTTCATAATTCCATCCACACTCGTTGCCACTTCATTTTTCCAATCGCTTCCACATGCTCGAATGTTTATTTTTCCGTACAATTGATGAATAATAGATCGATATTGACTTATGCCGTGTTGAAACACGTTTGAACATGTTTGGTTTGATACTCGAAACGTTTTCGTATGTTGCGTATGAGCGGGGCGTTTAATTCCGGCGCTTGGGTAAATTCGCAGACGTCAAGGCAAAGAGGGCGAGAGCATTATAAGCCCAATGGAATCCAGGGAGTGCGGTCGCAGGATCGGTGGGATATATAACGGCTACCGCCAGCGATGATGAACGATCGTATGGTAAACCGCGCACAGGCCCGAGGCTATGCTATCATTTGCATCTCTCTCTATCTCCTCCTGTTTCATTTACCTCTCTCCTACTTGCTCTCTCCCTCATTCTATATGTTCTATATATACGTGCTTTCGCCCTTGCACACAAGGCCCTGTAATCCATACTAATTGCAACATCGACCGCGCGGCACGTCTACCTTTTGTTCAGTTGAACCTGCTAAAAAATTCGGGCGCACGTATTATAACCTTTTCTTGTTATAAAAATGGATTATATGTTTATGAAATTAATTGCGACTACATGGACGCTTCCGGCTAAATATTGTAGATAGAGATGTCATAAGTTTTGATGTATCTGTGTAGAGGGAGGAGAAGTTGAAGTTTGAGCTTGGTAAATAATAGATGTGGATATTTAGGTTGAAAATATTGGATAGATAGCGCAATCGCGAGTAGCTAATGAATAATTATTTAACTTATAATTTTGTGCAAAAGTTTTCAATCGAGAGAGAATTTTTAAAATTGTTTTGTAGAAAAAATTGTGTGGATGTTGATGTAATTATTATTTTCTACGAAAAGTATGAAATTCGCATTGTTCTTATATTAGGGTTGGAAGTTTTATTGAAAAGTTGATAATTTTCAGCGTGCGGTTTGCAATTATTTATTGTATACTCGTTCTAGTTTCAATTTGGTGCTTGTTGGGTATTCTTAATTCAGATATTTTTGTTTTTATTTATTTCCACGACTTGTAGACTTTTAATTTCGCTTTCACAATGGTTGACAAGGTGAAATTATCGTGATAATAATTTATAATCTTCTAAGAATGGAAATTAAACTTTTTCGGTTGATGTTTGCGTGTAATCTATTAAATGTTTACTACTTTAATTAACACGATGGAAAAAAATATGTACAAATGTGCGTCGTGAAAAAAAATTCAATTATACAACGAAATATAATTATAATGAAAAAATAAAAATGTAACGAGGTCAATTAAAATGGATGTAAAAAAAAAGAAGTTTCATATATACTTTCACCCTTAAAACACACGATTCGTGCAAAGTATACTTAAACCCTCGCGTGTCCGTTCATGATCGCACATTGGGATCTCCCCGGATATTTTTTTTTTGCGGTCAATGATTATGAGAAGAAATGAGAAAGAAAAAATGCAGATATTCATATTCCATGGTGTTGCGCATTTACAGTGAAAAAATTTTTAATAATGTCAGTGTAATGAAAGACATTTAATGGTAATGTCTTGATTTTGTTCGAAAATTGTGATTAGACCCGAATCTGTGATAAACCGAAAGGAAACCAACGCATAAAATAATTATGAAAAAATTTTATTATTTTTTTTCAGTCCCGGAATTATTTTGAGAATGAAAATTCATTGAAAATTGATATCTCTTTGTAAACATTGCACAAACGCCGATGTTGTTTTATTAATTTGAAATTGAGTCTACCAAGTATACGAAATATAAATGCTCTTCGCAATTCGTTCAACCATTTTTCCGGATCTATGAATTTCTTATTATTTCTTACATTTTTCTCGTAATTTCATTGTTCAACCATTACAAAATTCATGAACCCCTTGTGAGTTAGATATAAAAATATCAAGATTCAGACTTGTGAGCGCTTTTCCTCTGTTATGCTTATGGGTAAAAGCACATTTTTCATTTAATATTCCTTCCTTTTCAAGTCGAATTTATTTTAAGTGATGTTACGTAAAAAAAAATTGGAATTTTCCAGTTTCACATCGACTTTTTACATTACTCGAAATTGAAAACACCGTATGTCTCCATCTTATTCATTTTGAGGACTTCAAAAGCGGAAATGAGCGAAAATCACGGAAATATTAAGAATGTGATCTCATTAACTGTCGTTTCTATGTAAATTCCACCTCTTGAACGAAATTATTCACCATTTGATTGTGTCCATATGATTCACGAAATGTCACATAACTAATGTGAAAATTGATGATGAGTAGACATCAAACGAAAATGATCCGCAAATGTATTTCACGAAAAGTCGGTAATAAACGGACGCAAAGATGAAAGTACAGATGTTGAGGTATGGTATTGAACGTGCATAAACCATGAACGTAGAGGATCAATATAGCGGTGTGTCCTTTGCGACTCTGTGGGCATCGTCGGTAGCTTCCGTGGAAGGGTGGTTAGTTAGCGTCGCGACGGTTTCACGCAGCAGGCGATGCCTTGCAGGCAAATTCGAAAAGAGCATAAGCTAACAGACGCGGGCACAATTGCAACCCTATTTTCATTCATTGGATAGCCATGCAAATGTCTGCGCACAAGAACAGCACAACGAAGATAGGGAGAGAGAGTAGATAGAAGCAGCAATGCATTTCACTTCGAGACAATGGAATTATTATCTCTTTTTCGCGCTTAAAACAGAACTCTACCAATGTTTATTGACAGGCTCATGCTATTGTTCTTCGTATTCACACGTCGTTTCTCTACAGCATTCACTCGCTTTTTATCTCTCTTTTCCACGCCCTTCATTGATCTCTAAATGAAATGAGTTCACTGGATTCTATGCTTAACATCAATTCCTTGAATATATTTTATATCATTTTATAATATAATGAAAGAGAGTCGAGTAAATTGTTCTCTGTATGAAACTTGTGTGATTACAGGCCATTTTATATGATATCCACGTCACGAAAAATATCTATGAAAATACGGTTCATGTGAAATTTCTTCCATATGAACGATGAAGAATTTTATACGAATTTTAAAAGTTCGTCTTAACTTGAATGATTAAAAGTTTGAATTGCGCAACAGTAGTCTCTTGCGTTTTCCCACCCCAGTGAAAATTACTTCGGATTTTATGTTCAGTTTTAGTTTCATATTTAGTTTCATGTCAGAAACCTGTCACAATCATTTTACAGTAACAATAATTAAAGTAATTAATGAAAAGTAAATTTTGTAGAATGAATTGTAAACTGTTAAATGTTTAGTTGTTTCTTCGCGACGGCAGTGAAATATCATGGGAGAGCAACTAGTTTAAATTTCAATGTGTTGATCTAATTTTTGCTGAAAAAAAATTGTTCATTATCACTAACGATAATACGATAGGGGATCTTGTTAATTGAAAGCTGAAAAACAAATTAATATTTTCACTGCGTCACAGTATCGTCGTTTATGGAGAATTTAATTATGTATTTCTTTAATGCGAAAAGTCTGTTAATTTTATGTAGCACATACACGAGACTAGATGAAAGAAAATAGAGTAGAAGTAAAAGAACAGGACATTGTTTGACGCAATTTTCCATACGCAACCTCGTTAACGTTGTACTAATTAATTTCTCAAAAGATGATGTTTCATATCGTCAACGAGAGAAAGAAAAAAGAAAGAATGTTCTGTGCTTGATCACATTCAATTCAGCATGTGCTTTGTTAATTATAGAACATTCGCTCATTTTAATACATTTAGTGTTATTTCCTTTATGTAAATTAACGAGAAAATATATTTTTTTCCACCCGTATTTGTCATGTTCTATTTCATTTTGACATAATATTAATAATAATTCCTCTGATAATTTTGACTATTGTCCGTTTTGTGAATATATTCGATGGTGAAATAGAGGCAGTCCGGTTATGATCGGATATGCATCAATGGATAATTTGTTTAATCCGAATAATTAACGAATGACAGGGGTGAATTAATTTAATGTTAAGCCAATGTAAAATGATGGTTGTAATTTTGAATAGGATGTGTTTATAGTTGCTAATGGGTGGTTTAGAATGGTGGGTGTCCTCATGATTTTGCAATTTTCATTGTAACAGTAAATTACTTTTGACAATGACAAATTTTCTCATTTTAATCCAGATTGGATATTCGTTGAGATGTACTCAAATATCAAATTTCATTTGTGTCTCGTTTATATTGAATAATTTTTTTAAATTAATTTTGGTTTTTTCTTTCTTTTTCATGTTCCATTATCAAAGGATGGTACGCATGATCGGCGATGAATTTCTGACTGAGGAACGAGACAGGAAATATTACGCCGATCATTACACCTGCTGTCCACCACCGCTCTTCATTATTCTGATTACACTGGTTGAGGTGAGTGAAAATTGAATCACTGAAGCTGGATTAACTGACAATAGAGCAGACAATTAATTATTGCATGTACGGACATTGTGAATTTTTTTAAAATGAACATAAAAATGTTCATAAAAAGATTGAAAATGTATAAGTTGAGATAGTAAAAAGTCTGTGAAATTCGTGTTTATGCACTGATCATCAGAATTCCAGTTCACCCATATTAATTCACTGCAATTGTGCATGAATATGAATTTATGGCTATGAATAAACTTAGTGCTCGCTCATTCGTCCGTGATATTGAATTGATGATAAAATGTATGCACAGGCAGAAATCCATTCAGACATATCACAATATTAGTTAATAAACAGTTGCATCCATCAAAATTATTGGAATGTTTGCTCACGTACACAAATAATTCAGGGAATAGTCATAACTTTATCCCGTTCATTGAAAATATTACAGCAGTATATTCCTTCCGATCCAATGAATTGCACAATTGGACAAGTGTACTCATACTATAAAGATATTTATACAATCTACGAAAGATAATAAGAAATATGAAAGAATGAAACAAGTTTTATTTTCGTTCTAATCGTACTTCCTCCTCCTCTTTCATTCTTTTCCATTTTTTTTTGTTCGACATCAGTTACGGTCGAGGGGTTGAACAGAAATCGATATCTTCAGACCCTCCGTTTTATCCATACTTTATATATATCGTTGTGGAAAAAATAATATTTTCAAATTTTTTAGACAACACTTCAAAACGCAATTGGTCATAATCATTTCGTTTTATTTGAAATCACATCGAATTATTCAGTCATTGTTGCGAATTTCAATTAATAATTCGAAATGTGATTATGTATATGGCACATTCATTAAATCTGATGAAAAAAAAAGTAAATATTTAACGAGCGATTCACCTACCTTCTTTCATTTTTATAATTTTTATTGAATTGTCGATATCAAAGTCTGTGATTTGACGAATAATTCAAATATCGATATTTCCTTAACGAATCTTTATAACTCAAACATTTTTATACATTCAAGTCTCTACGTAAAACTTCTTTTCTCTCCCAAATGAGAAATGTCGATTAAAAATAGAACAGCATTGAAGGTTTTTCCACTAAATTCAACGTCTCCATTTAGAACATAAAAACTCTTTCACTTTTCACCTTCACTTTCATAAAAATTTATTTTTCACCTCACTGACAAAAGTCAATCCCTCTCAGACATCATCAAACCCACCCACTAAACATCCAAATAAAATATTTGCAATTACCCCAAATCCTAATTCACAATGCTGTCCAATTTCACGTTTTCCAATAACTTCCAATATCTCCGTAACACCACAGAAATTACTAAAGTTTCAATAATCATCACCTTGACATCATAAACATCAAAGTTTATCCAACTTTTACTTTAATAACTTGTCATACCTAAAACCAACGTGTGCTAATACACGACAAAAATTACACACCTACATAATCATCAACCACCATAACTGTATGTACCTATTAAAAGAGGCTCAACTGAATAAACTCAATTCGTGTTTAACGTTGCCCAATGTGAATTATATCCATTACTATACATATACACACTCACGACTCACTATGACATAAGATAAGACGGAGGACTTGCGCCGGATATTACCACAGACGTCGTATCATCCCTTGCGTCACGATCTCTTCCCTATTTATATCTATATACACATATATAATATAATACATATACACTTGTTCCCCAACGTAACTGGCTGCTGACTGAACTAACCTCGTTATACCAGAGAAATGATATTGCACATTAACCTTAACTCCTCTTATCTCTCCCACTTGTCCCTTACATACATTCACAATTGAATAGCACCACCATACTGTATAATAGAAGAAAAACCCTTCCGTCGTGGGATATCTTAAAAAAAAATTAGCTCATTATAATAATAGTGAGAGAAAAAAAATAATAAAAGAGAATTGATAATGATTGAATTGTGAATTTTTTTGGGTACTCCATTTTCGTTTGTTGGTTTTTTTTTTATTCTTCGCTTCATCCATTCGTCAACGACCGAGATACTCACGTGAAGATTACCACAGTCACGAACAATTTCTGACGAGAAAAAAAGAAAGAGACAGGAGGGGGATTGAAAAGGGTGGCAGAGGTGGTGAAAGGGGAAATACACAAGCACCTGCTACCGTCAACCATAAAAGTTTCAGGGCCGACACACGACGAGCCTCGTTACTTGGAACGCACGTACTATATGTCCTCTGCAGTATGAAC
Organism: Meteorus sp. PSUC_FEM 10030008; assembly: GCA_018881525.1. Taxonomy (NCBI): domain Eukaryota; kingdom Metazoa; phylum Arthropoda; class Insecta; order Hymenoptera; family Braconidae; genus Meteorus; species Meteorus sp. PSUC_FEM 10030008. Next base: position 14,406 of record JABMBR010005583.1, read on the forward strand.
GTATATCTGTACGCACTCATACGTGTGCACTTAAAATGTATGTTTATGTGTTTGTGTACAGTTGGATATGGAGTAGGAAGAATGTGTGTATATAGAGATATGTTATCGTCGTTGTCCCCAAAGGGGTGACTTTTTGCAAGCAATCGATTCGCCTGACTATCCGTTACCCTCTCGTAGGGCGCAGTGCACGCATACTCATACAATGTGGCTGTTTATCTATTTATTTATTTATTTATTTATTCAT
>JABMBR010005584.1:0-67002 GCA_018881525.1 Meteorus sp. PSUC_FEM 10030008
ATATATAAATATATATAAAGTAGCTCACTGGAATACACGGAACACACACATCAAAGTAACACGCGATGAGGTAGCCAGGGAAGAGAAAAATATCAAGCACTCGTTAGGAAAAAAACACAAATTGACGATGAAAACTTTTTCATAATGAAATTGAATTTCACGGGGTGAGAATAAACGCATGAATTAATCTGAGTTTATTGTCCAACTAATCTAGGGCTGTTTATGAAAAAGGAAATGAAAGACTAAACACCAAAGGGAAATTGGAGCAAGATAAAAAAAAAATTTTCCTACACATCTTTAATGACTATCTTAAACGACAATCGCACATGAGAAACATCCGACACTTACCGATTACACTCGGTGGTGATTGTTAATTTTATTTTTAATTTCCTGTCTCGACATGCCTTGGTGTATATCCTCGAGCGAAATTGGGGCGCGGGAGGATTTTTTTTTTTTTTTTTTTTCATTAATGTTTCAATAAGTACTGTGGGACAGTGCAAAGGGAACACGAGGACCTCTTGGTGGCATGCACAAGCGTTACGCTCTTTTTGTTTCTTTTTTAATTCAGGAAGACGGTTGTCAAAAAAGGCCCAATACTGCCCGGTGCTCTTCACCGTTCGGACATCAACCCAGCTTCAATTTTCTTCTTCGATAGATTTGATTTGACACTGCGAAATATATCAGCGTGCAAAACCAAATAGTTGTTAGATTTAACAAAAAGAAACCAAAATTATTAACAGAAAGTTAAATAAAATGAAATTGAAAAATAGAAATGAAATATAAAATGTATGTGAAAAATAGGAGTTAAAATTGAAGAAGAAAATAAAATGGAGGAAATCATGGTGCGTCCAATAATGTCCAAATCACCGATGCATTCACTGAGAAGCGTGTAAATGTAGAGAATAGAAGATATGAAGCTATAAATGTACAGCATTTTGTTTTTCTATTTTTTGTTTTTCATTCGATGGCTTATTTGATTATTTACAACTTGAATATATAAAAAAACACGACGTGTTATACTACAAACGCATAACTGTCGTAATATTCTCAAATTTCGTCACGTTATATGAATATATATAAATTTGGATATATATATACATATCGAGAGAAGGTATCGGTGAATTGAGCCATGCATTGCGGTATTAGCGCCTTCTTTTTCGTTTTTCGTATTTGTCAGATGTGCGAGTCGTGCAAAAATAAAAACGATAACAATTGTACGTGTATAAATAAAGATGATGCATATTATTTTTGTTATAAAAGAGATATTTGTTATTATCTTTGATCTTTCCAATGTATTGCGAATCACTGACGATGATTGTGGTGGGATTAAAAACAATTAAACATCATGGTGCTGTGTGATTATATCAAAGGCACTCGCACAAAATTATTAATTTTTTGTTTTACTTTTTCTTCCAAATTACTACTGATGAAGGGGTTTTGTTTTTCAAATGTTATATGGACGATGAGCAGTAGAAGTGTCAAACTGGGTTTGATTTTGCATTTGACACTCTCGGAAATTTTCTTCACGCTGAATAGACAGCCACATTATAGATGTTTGTGAATTTCAATTTTTTTGTGTTTTTTTTTTGCACTGACTAACACCATGCACAACAGTCAAGAAGAGAAAAGAAACTTGGTTAATGTGTCACTGAAACATTCTTCTGTTAATAAATCGCCCATAGGAACGAGAAAAGAATTTCGTCTCAATTCTTTTTTCTCACACCTCTGCTAGCGTATTCTTTCGCTCTCACTCTCTCACACACTATCATACTCCCACACTCTCACACTCTCTCTCTCTCTCATTTATATCCGCTTTTATATTCTTTCGCTCCTTTTCTTTCTCTCAATTAAATGCAACTGCAAGTTCAAAATTCCTTCGTATGCTTTTCCATAGGAAACATTTTCGTCCTTATTTGTATGTTTTTTGCGTTGTTTTCGCTTTTTTTTCACTCGTTTGTTTTAAGCTTAGTCATTTTAAATATAAAATCGCAACACGCTCTAAAAAATTGGGCAAACGAGTAATAGTCCAAAAAACACGGCCCACATAAGAACGATCCAGTGCACGGTGAAAAGAGGATTCTCACCGTCTGCGATTTTTCTGGCAACAAACTTCAATGTCTCATCAAGAAGTACCACTGGTATTGAGAATTTCATCACTGTTATCCATTCTTCACCTGTCAATGGAGTGACTTGGAATACAGACTGGAAAAACGGAGAAGTGCAATTCAGATATTATAACATTGATATAAAAACGGGACGTTGTGTTGGTTTCAAATGTCTACAAATCAATTTACCGAAAGAACTTCAATGTGAAGAATGACAAAGTGAAGCGTGAATGAAAGTGCCATTGAAGCGATGAGCCACATGTTGGACCATGGAGGCATGGATATCAATGATTGATTTTCAGATAAGCTATAGATACAAATATAAATCATCGAATTTAGCATAGGTGCATGAGACAACAATAAAATTGATTATAAAATAATAGTCAACATTTCGAATACCTGTTCATCGCGTTCAACATTTCAATTGTTACGAGGACGGACAATGCCATTGTCATCGGATGAGGATCAGTGAAAATCTTGCAATTGACACCCTTGAACTCTTCTCCACCACCAATACATGCCAAATGATGAGTCTGTGGAAAATCAGAACCATCGTAGGATTGAGGATGGATTCATCGATTTGATGAATCGAATAATTTCATAACAATTTATTTGATCATACCAATTGATAGTAATTCAACTGCGGTCCGTTTGGACTGTAAAGGAACCACCATGCAGCTGAACCAACCGTAGCAGCGCCAACATATCCACCAATAGCAAGATACCGGAAGAACAACCATCCAGAGATCAATGACTCATCGGCTCTACGTGGGGGCTATACAATTCAAATTCGGTGTTAACTCAGCTGACATGTCTTGTGCAAATCGAGTGGAAAATTGTCCATAATTTAATATATCACATTACCTTGTCCATAATGTCGAGATCAGGAGGATTGAAACCGAGGGCAGTGGCCGGAAGACCGTCAGTGACGAGATTGACCCACAAAAGTTGAACAGGAATGAGAGCTTCAGGAAGACCAAGGGCAGCAGTCAAGAAAATACTACAAGAATAAATATTCCATTAGTATCATCAACAAGCATTAGCTCAAAATCATAAGAATGATTCCTGAAGAATGAAACATTGGATAACATTATTGAAACTGATTTTCTCAAAGTATGAGCCGCTTCATTTCAAAGATAGATGGTTCCCGAGTAAAGATATGAGAATGAATCACGTTGATGTTAATTTTTCTTCGAAAGATCAACAACTGCGAAGATCTATAAAAACTATTTGTTTTTCTATTGCAACGTTATCAGCGTAAATTCTTCTTTCACGGTAATTGCAAACCATAAATTAATATGCATATTTACCTGACGACTTCACCAATGTTGGAAGAGATAAGATAACGGATAAATTGCTTCATATTATTGTAGATCGCACGACCTTCCTCAACTGCAGCAACAATCGACGAGAAATTGTCATCAGCCAACACCATTTCTGATGCTGATTTAGCTACAGCTGTACCAGAACCCATGGCAATACCAATTTCAGCTTTTTTCAACGCCGGCGCATCATTCACACCATCACCAGTCATGGCTGAGATTTCATTCATACTTTGTAAAAATTCAACAATCTTCGATTTGTGAGCGGGTTCAACACGTGAGAATAATCTTGCACGTGCACATGCCTCTCTCTGCTGTGATAAGGGCAAATCATCGAACTCTCGACCAGAGTATGATTTTCCAGTTGTATCTTCATCTTCAGTGAACACGCCGATACGTCGACAAATGGCTTCAGCAGTAGCTTTGTTATCACCAGTAATGACAATAACACGGATACCAGCAGCACGGCACCTCACAATCGAGTCGAAAACTTCTTTACGAGGTGGATCAAGCATACCAACGACACCAATAAATGTCAGATCTTTCTCGTAAGTGTAGAATTTCGTGGAATCACCAAGGTCCATTTCGTCTGGTTTCATTGGATGATCAGAAGTGGCGAGTGCCAAGCAACGGAGGGTGTCACGTCCGGTACCATATTGTCTAGTCAAATCGAGAATGCGATTTTTCAATGTCGTGGTGAGCGGAACTTTGCTTGTTCCCACACGCGCATGTGTACATCTGTCGAGAACACCTTCAGGCGCACCTTTGACGAACAATTTTGGTCCTGTTCCAAGTTTAGAGGGTTTCAATGGAACGCAATAAGATGACATAGATTTACGATCACGTGAGAATTCGAGTGTAAACTCTTTCTTCCATTTGGTTTCAATGTCTTGTCTGACAACAATTGCAGCGGTACGGCGATCAAGACCAGTTTTAGGTACACCAAATGGATTAATTTTCTCTGCAAGTACGATCAATGCGGTCTCAGTTGCTTCACCAACTTTTTCGAATGCCTGTTTGAACTCGTTAAAATCAATAGCCGAGTCATTGCACATAATGCAAATTGTACCAATCTCATGCAATGTTTCATACTCCTGTCCCTTAACTTTTTGCCCCTTCAAAAATACTTCGCCGATTGGTTCGTATGTTGATCCAGTGATTTCGAATTCATGGAAGCTGCTGTCATTGCCCTCAATTTTTTCAAAAACGAACATACGACTAACAGACATTTGATTTGTAGTTAATGTACCAGTTTTATCTGAGCAAATGACTGAAGTACAACCGAGAGTTTCCACAGAGGGCAAAGATCTGACGATAGCATTTTTCTTAGCCATACGACGTGTACCAAGTGCCAAGCATGTGGTAATGACAGCAGGCAGACCTTCGGGAATGGCAGCGACAGCGAGAGCGACAGCAATTTTGAAATAATAGATTGCACCCTTAATCCATGACCCACCGTGAGCGGGATCGTTGAAATGACCAATATTGATAGCCCAAACAGCCACGCAAATAACTGAGATAACTTTCGACAATTGTTCACCAAACTCATCCAACTTTTGTTGCAGTGGCGTTTTGATTTCTTCTGTTTCTGACATTTCCGTACGAATTTTGCCGATAGCTGTATTCAATCCAGTACCAATAACAACACCACGAGCTTTACCAGCCGCAACATTTGTGCCAGAGAAAAGAATATTTTTCTTGTCCTGATTCACAGCTCGTGGATCAGGGATGGCGTCTGTATGTTTGATAACAGATACTGATTCACCAGTTAGAATTGACTGATCAATTCTAATCGTTGTCGAGAATATTTTCACCAAACGAATATCAGCGGGAATTTTGTCACCAACTGACACCTCAACAATGTCACCTGGAACAATTTCCTTAGCACGAATCCTTTGTACACCAGATTTATCTGATCTGACGACTTTTCCCATTTCAGGCTCATATTCTTTGAGCGCTTCAATGGCAGATTCGGCATTACGTTCTTGCCAAACACCGACCACTGCATTTGCAATAAGAATGAGCAGGATGACGAAGGGCTCAACGAATGCGGTGAAAGCATCATCGTGCTCCTCAAATAATGCTAAAACCTGAGAACATCAATACCACGGGCACATTATTACTTCAAATTTTTAGATAACGTGGATGATTCAATCAATTAATTGTAAAATTGTTTATACTCACGAAAGATATGATAGCGGCTAATAGAAGAATCTTAACTAAGAGGTCATCGAATTGTTCCAGCACGAGTTGCCAAATGGACTTTCCTGAAAGATAACAAAATACATCCAGATTTGGTTTATTAGTATAAGTTCATTGATGCACACAAACATACACGCGCATACATTAACAGACACAAAAGTTGATCGACGGGTTCTTGAAGAACTCTACGACGAATATATACAGATATTAACACCTCGCGTGCTCTTTTCCAACATAAGACGGCCATGTGTTTATCATAGTAAAATTGGCCGCACCAACGCCAATGAGCGACAGTGACTTCCATTAAATCCGTAACACTATCCGAATCCTATTCTAATTCTACTTGATACATGATGAAGAACAACTAATGAAACCCATTCAATGTTCAAAATCATACGCAACGATTCAATCGACCTTGATCGCAAAATGCCAAGCGTAATTATTGACGTCATCAGCTCACTCTCTTTTTTCCCCTTACTGTTCTCGCTAGTATTATTGATTGTGATGGCCGTCGAAGATATTAAAAATTTATAATTCCTCATTTCCGTCACAACAATAAATATAAACCCCAATCAACATTATCACTTCTAGAATTATAATCAAATACCCAGAAAGTTTTATCAATCTATCTTCAATTATTTATTCCGCATTCAATAATGATTGATATTCGATCTTATCCAGCTTCGATGAATCAAATAAGTTATACTACCAACGAGCATATCAATTTTCTGATCCAACACGTGAAATAGGATAACGATACAAATCAATATTTTTATTATTCCCCAAACAAAAAGGTGTCCACAAAAACGAACCGAACTGTTCGCGGAACATTTGCGAAAAACAAAAAATAAACGCGAATAAACTGCTAATGTGCGGATTATTCTTGAGTTACTCGAAGAAAGGAATAAAAATATTTCTGTGCGTAAACTGATGACGTAAGCGATTGCGGTCAATTTTTAAACAACCACATATTTGTATCGTCTATATAAAATACCTTCAGAACGGAACTGACAAACCACACAGTGCGAAGCTCCGACGCGTTATTCACGTCATCATCATTCCTACTATTCTATACTTAGCATCACTGAAGTCTTCGATTTCATGTTGAATTATTCTCTAGATTCATTTTTTGAATACTCATCCATTTTATAATACTCAATATACAATCAAACGTTGTTCCATTCAACGTGTTGACACACATGAGCAATACCATGCTGTAAGAACACGGATACGCCTTCATGTCATTGTCACAAACATCCAGGATCTATAAATAATTGCTATCACACGCAAACATCCACGAATGTTTTGCCACGATTGCTCACACAATAGACACGTCAATTAATTTGCATAATCAATGTGGCTTACCCTCTTCAGCTGGCAATTCTGCAACACAAAATAACAAAAAAATGATGATTAATAAATAGATCCATAATTTAAACATCAATAGTGATAAATAATTAAATCGATTGGTATAACGTTGGATATCCCACACAGTGCATTATCATCTTTATCCTGTGTCGCTCAAAGCAATAAATTCAAGGGTTGAGTGTTCGCATCATTCGCTTTAACTTGACCTATTTTGAACGCCTGATGGTACTATCGTGAACAATACTGCAATTTAATATTCCACAGAGTGATACCCCAGATAGAACTTGACTTGATTAATTGTTTAATTGCATCCACTGCAATATTGACATCTAATTCACGAATAATTGATATAATTGTTGAAACGTAAAACGCTCATTGTACAGAATGCACGCGATTGAAAAGAACCGTGACTTGACATATAGGTATCGGATCAATGGCTCGATCAACGTGCACACGCAAGCTTTGTAAAGAGTAATAAAAATCGTCACATCTCGCACGTGTGTACATGTGTGTATACGTCTTTTGCAAAATGAATAGTTGTATTGGTGAATCAATAATGACTCATGCACAGGGGTGAACTATATAACTATACAAAGGTGGACTTGACACCTTTCATCTTCGAAGAAAAACCCTCTTTATGATCGCTAAGCTGCCCTACAAATAGAGAGGAAAAGAATGAAAAAATATGTGGGAAACTATGTGCATCAGTAAATGATCAGCTTGTGAAAAGTGACCATTGATCGTCATCATAAAAAGCCGCTGCACTGTTTCCCTTACCCATGTGATCAACATGGGAATGACGTGACATTGTATATACATATAATGTTGGATACTCTGAAAATTTGTCACGGGACAATGAGCGTATGTACCAGTTGACAGACACAAAGCTATTTGCTTTTACATCCAGATGAGAATAAAAAAATAGGGTTGTAAATTTTAGAGTATACTTTATGTTTTCCAATAGATATTGAAGAAATGAAAACACTGATAAATAATACTACAGTGATTTGCATAGGAGTATATCCAACAAAGTGAAATGCTGAGCAAACTGGAAATATTTTCGTCCACTACATCTGTAATTGAGGTTATGAACTGGAAAGGAACAATATTTTCAATTATTCACCGACGAAAAGTTGAAACAGAGAATGCATTCGATCGGTCTGTTGTGAATTCTATGATGATGAAATCCACATCAATATTGCAATGTATATCTTACGTGTACAAATTTTCACTTCGCCACGTGGATCTACACTTGTTTGCTCGCCCGTGCATGCCTACCAATGCGGTGAGGTAGATATTGCCTGATTTACTAATGTTGTCATAAAAAACATCTCAACTAGTCAAATTCAACTGGGATGTAAACGTCTCGTCAGATATTCTAAATTGTTGGTAATATCGTCGCCTACCTAATTCGAGAATTGAAAAGAGACCTGGGTACTTGCATTGTGGATAGAAAAATGGAAAATGAGTCTCAATTTCTAACCAAATGTATGTGGAATGTCATATCATTTTGTAGTGCTCGACAATATCATTATTCAATTAGAGCTGTCCATATTTGAACTTTCATCATAATGGAATACTCAGAACACCACTAACAACAATGTTTTGCCTCACAATTTATTGTGGAATCATAACCTATCTCGCACGAATCATCCATTCGAGTCTACTGTTCTCTTATAACAAGATACTGTACATAAGATACGTTGTGGCACTGTTTTAGAGATTACAATCATCCAACTATTCCAAACACAAATGAATAATATAGAAAACCAGACTTGTTCGTAGACAGTGTATAAAGCTTGTACTGAATTTTTTGAATTATGAATTCAATTTTCTCATAACAATTATAATCAAATTTTCATTTTCAAGTTCATCCGGCGATAATGGATGGTTGAATGGTCACGGAAATTTCGGATCATTAACTGTTCATAGCAATATGAATAATAGAAAGGACAAGAATTAAAACCGGCTATGAAACATTCGTGTACATATGGCGTCGTTCCAGTCACTACGTTGGTATATGTCCAGATAAATAGTGTTCTGATGTATTTATATCAATAGTCATTAGAGGAAAAACCTAATCAAAATCATCATCTCGTTAGAAAGGAAGAATGCAACACGGCATGTTCATTTTAGTGTCAAATACATGAACACATATTTTTGAAGGTGGCTGTCGCGATGAAACTACCTTAATGACATTGATAACGAGTAATCCAAAAAATATATTTCCAATTGAAACAAAAAAAATGTGGAACTATTGAATAGTCAGCAGAATAAAAATGCCACAAAGTTGTCACGTTTTTCATGCTATTGTATGCAAAAATATTCCGTTTGAAGGGACTATATTCACATCACGAGCAAGGAAAATCAATTTCACTACGGAGAATCTATTTTTCAATAATCGTACTAGAGTAAGTAGGTGAGTGGTTTTTTGGCAATATCGTAATAGCTAGAAAATTATTATTAATTTTTATATGCATGGACATGGCCGAATCCACCATGAGATACTCTAGATACGTTCGCACTTTGAGTTATATCTTCCAATATGTCTAGAATGCTATCACGATTAAGAAGTTTGATTGAAGCGAAACAAACTTTGCTCAATTTATGTATGAATTCTCATAAGTCCAAGTTAAATATGATCGATACATTAGACGTTGAAATTTATCTTCCTCCTAATTTTACATTGAGAAATTTCTCAGAGAATTGGTTAATTTCTTTAATTTAATTGTCAATCAGATTGGTGTTGTTCACCTGACAATCATCTCTCTTGTGATCAATAATGATCACTCTCATTATTTCAACCAATCATGAAAAGTGGCTTTGTCAACCATTCCATCAATATTTCCAGCAGTCACAATCTCCATTTCGTAGAAATTGATATTTATTTTCCATTCACACCATATTTATCACGCAACATTTTGAATTATTGAAAGTATCTTGAAATGATTTAACTAGTGACCGATTTGCTGCAGTCAATACCCGCGAGCTCCAATCATTCACTTTATCCATCAATCAAATAGAAAATGAGGAAGAACAAAAAAATTTCAAAATGATTCTTGGGGACTCAGTATTGATGCCCAGATTTCACTATGACTGATGTAATATCCTTCAAGACATTAGCGAAACAAATGCTGCCACGATGTCTCCATTGTCCACGTCAAATGAACATTGTCCAAACGGAAATCATGCGTCATCAATCGTATGAAAATGGAAATAAACGTGAAAAACGAAGTTACTGCTGTAAGACCAAGTGTATCTGCATCAATCTTTTGTGAATAAATTTACGTGGAACAACTCATGAATGGACATGCGAAACTCATAAACGGATAGTTCAAAAGTAACCTAACCTAAAGTTGAAAGGATACTTAGAAGAAGAGGGTTGCGGAGCAAGGCGATGTGTATACGTGAAAGTTTATAACTCCTCAGCGAGTTCATTGCCTTCACGTAAATATGAAACTGCATGTATGAGGGATGGAAAAATATCACGATGTAGTGACGACTGACGCCGCAGTTGATCGGTCGCTGAACGAATTCTAAAAATGACTCAACTCCTAATTTCGCGCGACGTTAACTTGAGGTGTTAGCTAACCAGCAGTGCTGAGTGTAGGTAAGACAAGAAATATCTATATAGTAAAAAAAAAATAATGAATCGTCTGTGCAGCAATGCCCTGTCAGTATTGCAGAAATAAACTTTGACTATTATTTATGATCACATTAGTAATTTGTGAACTCGATTCTTACCGACAAAAATTATTACAAATTATTTACTATTCAATTCAATTATAGGTATGAGCAAATCGCAATCATATTTGCGACTGTTTACTTTATAAAAATTCTATTGATAAATAAACAAAACTTGAAACATAAGTTCTTCAACGTCTCTGTATACAAATGGAGTGTTTCATATACTGTTACTAGTTATAGAGAAAATATATAACACACAAGGCCAAAGGTATGTCGATATAAACTCATGAATTTCCGATAATGACTTCCGCATAATATCGCACATGACAAATCAGTATTTCAACAAGGCCTATCTACAGTATACCTTTCTTTACAATATGCTGATCAGTCTACAAACATATTCGTACAGTAAAGGTAAACATGTATAGTCTAACAAAACGGGGCAGTTTGAATCACATGGTCCGATCAAGGAGATTTTATTGGTTTGAGAAATTGAATTATTTATAAACTTGAAATGTAACGAATGTATAACACACACTTGCAATTATTTCCATCATGGAGTTCATCCATAAACAGAAAGTCATTGGCTTGTAGCAATGAAAGCAGTGAGCGCAGTTCAATTCAGATGAAACTGAAAATATATATTTTTTCCGCTTATCTAGTTCATGAACGTAAGCGTGGGTGAATGAACCAATACATTTGTGACTGCTTTGCAACTGACATAACAGAGAAAATGGTTGGAAATAAGCACACGAGTGCGAAGGATGTGAGTGCTCATAATATGTTGAATAATATTATGTTATTGTAAAAAAAAAATCTTGAAGTATTGCGTGAGGACAGAGTAATTGAAGAAATAATGAATACCAAAAATATCTACATCGTACCAAATTACTACATGCCAAACTCGTAAATTCAGCCACGACAAACACACATACATCATGATGGACAGATGGGATGACAGCTGTAACATTTTGAAATATCCACTTAACTATGGTACATTCGTCTTAAATATAAAAAAACAAAAAACAAAAAGAAAAATGATACTTGAAACGATTGCGTAAAATTTTCGACGAACAGTTCACAAGAAGTTTATTCTAGCCTATTACTACATTAATTATTGTTTCAAGAATTTCAATTTATTATTCTGTCTTTGATGATGGATGAGACATATCTGACATTTCATTTGTGAAGGAAAAAGAATTGTAAATAGATTCAGATCTACATGTGAATATACATTCAGATTGTATCATCGATCAAAGATAATTTTATCATAAAAACTGATGACTTGCATTGAAGAAAAGTGTATCAACGTATTAATTTAAATGTAATGATCCTATCCTAGATATTGACTTGTAACGTCGTCTGGATGCAATTCATACGTATCACCATTGTGGAATCTCACAAATATTAATTCTCCTAATATCCGATAGCGCTATAGGGCATGTTATGTTTTATTGAAAATACTACAATGGATAATGAGAACAAAGTTGCATTAGATATAGTATTTATGCACTGATAGGAACAAGAAAAGTATCACAAACGATTAATGTAAACCGAGAGGACCGATATCAAAGAAATAACACCAAATCGGAAGATTTGGGTCTTGTTATGATTGCTCGTGTCAACCTTATTTTTGTTCAGAAGTAATTTTGAAAAGTAGGTTAACGACGATATTCAATGACATCCTTTGATGAGCGCGAAAGAATGACCCAAGTGTATGATTTATTAACAATTGGAGTGGAAAATGAAGCCTGAGCTACCAATCCCTCATGACTATTACTTCCTTATTCTAGATCCAGAAGGAAAGAATCAGACTATTTATATACAGAGAGGCCAAGAAAGAGAAATTGACAAGGAAATTCCAAGCCTATTGTGAATATATTTGTTGATTTCGATGAGAGTCTTCGTGATCGTATAAAAGTATTTTTGAAATTACCATACTCCCTTTTCTTATCGTGACCAAGCTATAATAATCGTACATGACTATCCGAAACAGATGACTGTAACAGCTATTTAAGTGCTTGTTGTTACTATGCAGATGGATCTTATAACTAGACTCCACGAGTGACAAGAGGATCAAATTTAGAAAATCTCACTGCTGAATTTCAATTTCTTGTCAATGGATAATTTCGGGGAAAATAATATGCTTTTATCACTCTCGGTACTCATGAATGCGCCCTATATTTGTTTTCACTATGGAAACACTCAGCTATGAAGTCATATGATATGCAATAATAGACGCGTAGAAAGCATTGTGTGTCAATGATAAGAATGCTTCAACATGTGTGGAAAGGAAAATTATTGTGAGCATCGTCATTGTGCACCTACAAAGTTCAGGAATATCCAACGTTAATATGAGAATTGATATTACATTTGAATATGTGAATGAAAGTAGTAATTTTTTATCACTCACCATTGAGACCATATTTTTCTTGATTTCTTTTCACTTGATCCGGCGATAATCCTCTTTCGGCGTCAACATTGAAATAACTAAACGTCTCCTCCACAGTTTTGATGTGGGCGTCCTCCATGATTGCTTCTCCTTTTTACTGTTTATAATTCAGTGATTTTCTTGTTTACTCCCTCAATACCTATAAGGGCTCATTCACACGGACTTATTTCTGTAACAAAAAACGAAAACTTAAATGATTTCTCACGATGGATACCAACATTCATACAATTGCACAAATTCTTGCTGCATCATAATGGACCAAAATTGACGATTCATTCATACACATAACTTCACTCAGGACATGAAAAATTCTTCCCCCTTATAAATGATATTCTGACTGATGGATGAACATTTTTCAGCTACAACATCCCATATTGTTTCTCAAACAACGAATTTTGGAGCAGAATAGACCTGATGATATGAAAATCGTAGAAGCTTTTTCGAGCTCATACAAATATTAAAAAAAAAAACAACATTCCCTAACGATTTGTGTCACGTGGGTTGTCCTTGTAGATGCTTATCCGATGTTAATTGTGGTTGTATTGGAACAGCTAATGAATTCGTTGAATGGGTGAAAACCACAACAGTCCCATGTAACCATCAACAACAAATCCTTAGGTAATTGTTCTGAATAATCATATTTATCAATCATCATATCATGATTTTTTTAACTACTGATAATGACTGATAGTTATTGAAGACAAACAAAATATTGACTTTGAAATATGAATCATTAAGAATATCTCTAAATATAGAAAACAATCATAAGCTGAAGAAGATGATTATCATGCCACACGTTGCTTAACAAGATCACTCAATTTCTTTTCCCTAGGTACAAGTTGTGGCTCTTCTTCCAAATACCCCAGAGTGGCAAGAACGTTTTCTATCAATTCGGACAAATTGAGTTGAAGAACTGGACAGATAATTAATGCCAACAGACGCAACATTTGGTAGAAATAGATCTTTCAACATGATGCTCAGACGCGCAGAGCGAAGTTGAAAATTTTCAAAACAGCCTGCTGGATGATTCTTCACTATTATGAGATATAAAAGAGCAATAATCGAAAATTTCTGATCTCGCTATAGTAAATGAATATGTAGGACATTTCGAGCTATACTAAAGATCCTGAACAATGTAACATCTTCATGTCTAAGACTCAACCAAATGTTTTGAACTCATCATGAACTCGGAAAATTTACCCAAACTTTACCTCTCAGTTCTAATGGTCACAAACAGAATGAACTAGATGCTGCCTGAATTGGATACAAATTCACCAAAATGAATAAATTGGAAGACGACGCTTCAAATCCTTGCATATCATCGCTCATAACCTAACATTCTCCTTTTCCCACTCGTCTCATCCACCCGCACAACAGTTCACAATCTAAATTTTTCTTCTCCTTTCCCAGAACTCCATTTTCCCCCCACAGTAACCACTGAATCATCATACCACGCTGGACAGAATTCCAACTCCAAAATGGAATAATCGGTAAAATTACAACGAAGAATGTATTCACCACATTTCCAATTTGATAATCACACTACTTTTCTAATTATCTAGTAATTATGTACAACTCACCAACAAATAATTATGGAACTTTATTATTTTAATTCGCATACGTGTCACGGTGAAAGAAAATATTCCATGAGCCACGAATAATATAGGTTATGTCTATGCATATGAATAATTATATCTCCATGTATTATACAGAAAAAATAATGACGGGAATAAATAAAATTTGTCTCTCCTCTACTAAAAGAAAAAAAAAAAGGAAAGCGGAACCACTTTTTCAACTGACAATCGCGAAACACAAAGACACAATTTTTTAAATATTCATTTTATCACGCAACTTTCTTCTTTTCCTCGTTTCCTAACTCAATTTATTTATTATATATATCACGTTACTACTCTCGTTCTTTTTCTCTGTCCCAATCTGAACGCAAATGTCTCTCGAATAAAAATTCTTTATATGTATTTTGCTCACCACGAGTTGCTGACCAAACCTTCGCTTCCGCGCAACTGGCATTTCATTGTAGGATGAAGAGAGAGAATTGTGCGGCGGCCAACGATTGGTCCAACACGCCACCAGTGGTATACAATCGTACTTGGATTATTTGCGCGGGAGAATATATTTTTAAATACGTATAACAGATATGAATGACAATTAATAGCGCATATTCAATTAATTTAATCGTATTTGTAACTCATTCAACATTGTACAGTGACATTGATATTATTTTTTATCGATACGATATCTAATGGCTTTTTTATCTTTGATATTATACTTCGATTATCGATTGACTGATACAGTGAGTGAAGAGGTAGCAGGTTAGATCCTGCGTGTATGTATACAGAATACGAGCATGTGGAGCTACACGATTGGCTGGAATTACTGTGGTACGTTAAATAAGCGTCTGTTATATGTGACGCACACAACCGAACCGGATTCTATTTTCAGGCTTCTTCACTAAGCAATTTCCTTGGCGCGTATTTTAAGACGTTTTTGAAGAACTTTGACTCATTGTCATGATTATGTAATTTTATATAAAGTCATTGATATTCAAAACGATATTCTTCAATATTGAACAACAAATTTTTGTACTTCAGTACGAAAAAAAAAAAAAAAAAATTTTTAATGAAAATAAACGGTAACTAAAATTTCCAAACATCAAATTGGATAATTTTCATATTTATATTAAGCGAATATAAATAACGAGTTGTATTCGATTGTGAGGTTATAATGAAATCACAATAAATGAAAATTATGAATAAATCTCAACTTACAAAACGCAAAACGAGTATTTTGAAAAAATCTATGACAGAAAATAAACGTACTACATCAGAGATGTGAAGAAATGAAAATATCACTGGGTAACCCAAAAAGACTGAACAGAGTTGGCAGCTCGTTGACATTCGGCGTTCTCCTTTTCTCTCTCGCGCCTCTTCTCACGTGTCACCAACAACTGAGAACCTCTCATCCGATCGGCGATTTCAAAACTACCTCAAAATTCAACTATTGGCCTCTCGTGCCGTCATATAGCAAGCTCGCGGTTACAACTAAACTCCCCGGGATTAGTACAGCAGCCTTGCGGGCTAAAATGCGCGTGCCCGAGCGGACACTTTTAGCACATCCCAAAACGACTTCCTAATCATTTTGGCAGGCATGGCCGTACTACACCACTACTTTGCCAACACACTCGCATCCTCCCTCTCCTCTTCTCGCTCTTCCTATCACCCTGTTTTCCACTCGTCATCAATTTTCCAACTTGCTCTTCATCTTTCTCAACCGATCATTCCCTTCATCTTTATCTTCCTTATTTATCACAACAAAGTTTCGTATGTGGGAGAACTTTATCAGATTGTTAAAGTTTTAACAAAATAATCAAAACTTTTCACTTTTATCAGCGATAATTTCTACTACGTTTGATTAAATGAAGTGACAATAAAACTTCTTCATTCAAGAGTTTATTTTATCACGAAATTAGAGGTTGAAACCGAATAAAATCTACATAAAAAAATAACAAATTATGAAGAAATATTGGAAAGTTCTGATTATTCTTCATTATTATTATCGGTTTGTTCTATTCCTCCATTAATTCATTCAAGTTATCGTTACATCGCAATACAAATTCTACTTTTGAAACATCATCATCGAAGCTAATAAAATAATGTTCAAACTTCAATTGAAAATTTGTCATGTCATTCCTATAAATGCAGCAATGGTTTATCGAAAATATGCGTCCACATAATTAGAATTTTTTTTCGTTGAATAATCGTAAGTTGAAGTTATAATTAACAATTAAACTTGCACTTCTGCTCTATTTACAGTTATAATTTCATGACTGATCATTAATTATTGACGATCCAATGTTGAAATGGAAGTTCAACAGAATTTGTTTAGTAGTTATTACTCAATATTGACACGTGAATTTGTGAGAATTATTTTAGGGATCACAGCCAGCTGGAACTGCTATTAAATATGCTGAATATGCTACCAACAATAACAGATGTACGTTTATACACATAATATATCTGAAACATTAGACTAACTGAAATTTTATGAGCATTCTGTTCTTTATCGCTAAACTGTTAAACACTGAAGAGTAGGAGAATGAGGAGGATGAGAGTCTGGTGCATCTTGCTAAACCAAAAAAGATTTTTTCATCGAAACATTTCAATGAATCATCTCGAAATATTCCGAATAAATTATTACACGTTTGGAAGAAGGAGAATGAAAAATATTTTCCACTAAATAATTTTTATCCGTGATTAACGGTGATTCAATACTGCAAAACTGTTCAATGGCATCCAATATGAAAACGAAATTTGTTTCTGTCATGAAATTAAATTGTGGATGTATCAACCAAAGCAAAATATCTGTTAATGAGTCGAAATTAAAATCCTACATCACGGTTTTTCATTTATTTATTCAAACCATTGTGATTGCAATAGCCACACGTAGTTTTACCCAACCATATGCTCATGCACAATTTTATTTCCTGACAGAAACGCAGCTTAAATTCATGCTGGAAGCAAACACAACAGTTCACGTCTCATATTTATTTAGAATTCATTTTAAATTGTAACTATTCCGAAAATACAATCGAATCCTTGGACGATTTCGAAAGTAAGGTGACCAATTGATTTATCATGAGTGAAAAAATTTCCAAATATTGTATTATTTTTAGAAAATTACACCAATGTTGCTCCCCTAGAAGTTAGTTGTTCGTTCACATCAAATTCGCTTCGACTCTGTTGTAATAAGACGGATTATGATGACAGCATTTGTTGGCAAACACACGATGTTGATAATATATAGTGTGTATGTAATGCAGTGCGCTCACATATGGATCATCATGTAAGAAATTTTTTGGCACAGCCTAATATTACGTTGTATGTGGAGAGTTTATGAGGATATATAATATAAATATATAAACTTGTCCGTTCAAGAGCAACGAATATATGTATATTCTCTGTGTTTCCAATCAAATATCCACTTGTACACTGGAACATATTCGTCTGACCTACAACATTACCGCAACAGCATAACCTCACCGTCTTGAACGGATTGTGAAAAAATAAGAAACGAAACGCAAGAAATTTTGTCGACCTACAAGAAAAATGTAAATGAACTGAATAAAACAAAAAACACTAGATCTTCATAAGATTTTTCTACTCATTGTCCACCAGTTGCTAAATATAATCCACGATAAACTTGACTGATCTCATATGAAATGGGAAAAGAAGAAAGGGAAGAAATTGTGTTCGAACTAGATCAACTTGTATTCGTTTTTGCATTCTCTTCGCTTTTTCCTTTCCTTGTGTCAACTCATTTTTCTCCAATGTCACAAACACTCGATGCAATGAATCCCATTCGATTTAATCACTTGCTCCTCACAATTTCACTTTATCACCGACTCGAATATTTGTCAATTCAATTATCATTCTTAATTTTCATTTTTCTTCTCATTTATATCAATGCATTATTGTTGATTTGTCAATGTTGTTTTTCATCATTAATAATGACTTACCGAATTTTAAAATCAAATTCCTTTTATTGTTTTCGTGTAAATAAATACGTTCACTTAATGTCAGTCAATAAGTAAAACACTTTAAACAATAACTAAATCCCGTGTTGTGTGTTGCTACTCGCCTCTAGACATGATTGTATCGATGAATAAATAAATTTAGCAAGAACATGGGAAAAAAAAATTATCTCTAATTTTTTTTTAATCTCCCTTGTCGATTGAATTTTTTTATTTATTTCGGGTCTTTTTAAATGGTACGGCAACGCCTGCGCTGCTGGCAAAACGGGGCACCGGACATCCTCGAAATTCGTTTAAATAGTTGTTGATGTCGCTACCTGGTGGTAAAATAACGAACGAAATTTAAATGAGACAAACGCACAGACTTTGAACAAGTTTGAGAGAGATAAGTAAAGAATATGAGGGTAAAAGAGATCTATCTTTTATCTGGCCAAAAGCCAACTGTTCATCTCCGGGTTATTTTTTTTCATTTCCTTCCCACTCTATCCGACTTTTGAAAATTGAAACAGTCATTGGGACACAGCGAATGATTAAAACACTCTAGATCCACATGATTCCACTGTATACATTTATTATTTTCGTATATGAATTGTGTATAGGTTTACAAAACTACCCTGTATTATCGAAATGAAGGGAGAAAAAATAAAAAATCTTGAAAACACGTGAAGTTTTTTGAGCAATTGATGAATATTCTTCATTTTGTTTTGTAAATATTGTATTATATATACATGTGTTTCGATATACGTTCACTATCGAAATTGGCTAGAACAATATAAATACAAAATTTAAAAAAATGCAAATGCAATGGTTACATCACATTTTACACATAAATTTTGAGGCTATGCTGAAATCGATGAAATATACATATTCTCGTGACAAAGGAACATATGGGCGATGATCCAAAAACAGCATTAGAAGAGGTTGCATGCAAACATCTATTCCTATTCATTTCATATACATCACAATTACGTACAATTGTTTCCACAGCTTCTATATACTAATCTGTATAATGCATCACTCTTAATTGCTCATTTGCCATATATACATTACAACAAAATTCGATTCATTATTATTAATAGAATTCCATATTTTAATTTGATATTTGATATGCGGTTCATGAGAAATTTCCATTTACTAAAACGCTAATAATTATAATTTTCATCCGACAATTTTTATTTATTTATTCCATCTGTCATTATCTTTCAGATGTCAGCTGTGTGTTGTACACGAGCTGGAATGATTTATAATCACGGAAGAGAGTGAATGAATGCGTTTTGACTTGTAGGATTAAATGAAAGATACGAATGGCTGCTAACCACCGACGCGAGAACACTTTGGGGAATCATAACTGAGCGACGTTTCATACACTGTCTTATGTCATACAAGTCCCATGTGGTTGAATATTATCGTGCGGTGGCGTATCCGAGTGTGTATTTACTTCGGTCATTGCACTGTTCACTCGGGGTGAATGTTATTGGAATTGATAATAACAGGTAGAGTTGAATTTTAATGTTGCATAGAATGACGATGATTGATTATCAAAAATTGCCCCAGATATTGTGATTTGGTATTTTTTGAGGTTATATTTCATACTTCACCAAAAATAGATTGAAATACAGTTGACATAATTGTGGGAAATACGATAATGAGATGGAGTGTGGACAGGTTGAACACACAAAATGATGGACGGATACGGCATCAAGATTGGCTGATTTACGGTCGTGTTATATTTTATTCTATTAATACAGCTATGTGGATGTGAACTTTTCTCAAAAACCACATGTATTTCTGGAGATGTTGATAATTTATCGAAGATTGATCTGCGACAATTCACATCATTCGATCAAATTTAAATAAAAAAAATTTCAATGTTGTAACACAACAAATCAGAAAAAGAATCTAAAAAAAAGTTTGCTTTAGTTGAGGAAATTCTTCTAATTAGCGTTGTCAAAAATGAATGTTTTACCGAACGTTTTCTTCGTGAATAGCAATCAATAACAAGTTGAACTCTTCATCCATATTTTTTCTGAATGTATACCAAATTTCTATTATTATATCTTAGCAGAAGAAGAGAATAGATATTCTAGTTGTAACCACAGCAAGATTTTTACCGGATGGAATATTTCTGGTGTTCGGTTTTACAAGTGATGAATTGGCCAAACAAAAAAATCAATCTCCACCTGTCAACGTAATAATCACAATCCTCATTAAAGTACAAATAAAGTGGAAATCCGTGCAAAATTGAAATGGACTGATTCAGCCTATTATCAACTTGAGTTGGAACTTTTTTGACAGTTCTTCAAAAGACTACTCAAATCGATTCGAATATACAATGGCAGGATTTCATCCGACAATATGTCCACTTGAAATGAAAAACACCCCAGTCATCATAAGAATAGTTGAAAGTGTTGTGCACTCTCAATAGAAATATGCAAGAAGACAGAATCAATAACTAGATAGTTTTCAATTCATATTTCAATACATGAAATAAATTCTCTAAACTCCAATGACGTTCACAAAAATTAAGCTGTTCCACCAATTGTAATAAATACTGCCAGTGAGTATCAATATCTGCAATCCAATTACAACATTTTTCATTGCGAAATGAGAAATTGTTTCACCATCCTATCAGCAATTTTTGAACATCATCGTGAAGAATCTTCAACTGTTACGGAATTGTTATTCCAATACTGATCCTACTGGACTCAAGATATTATCATCTTCTGTTTGCAGGTTATAAGAATAAAATAACAAATGAAAAATATGACTACACACATTATGTCAAATTCAATAAGTTATCCCACTCTAATGACAACCAACCGTGAGCAAAACCAATCAATCACATTTGATATATTGCTTCAACAAAAAGGCCAAAAACATTTGAATATCAACGTGAATTTCGTCAATGACTTGGGGAAATATGACAATCTATTTTCATGTTGCTTTTCTCGTAATATAGTTTAGAGTTAAACGACATGAATCGATTAATTTCTTACTCTCACATCCATGAATCACTTTGACCGTGTACCCATGGACCAACTATTATTGATACGAACATTTTTGAATATTATTTTTAACAGTCTGAACGATTGGTAGAAATCAGTGGAAAAAAAAACACAAACGAAAAACAAAATAAAAGAAGGAAAAAAAAAAGAAAAATGTGTTTAAAATCGTAAAATACACGTCCGTGAGAGATATCCAGTTAGTTTCAAATATATTTTTAGTTTCGGCAGGGGAAAGAGATAATACGAAATTAGAACGCACGCGGCCTTTGTGCGAATAAGCGTCATTAGTATTTCTCTCAGGGTAGCGACGATCAACTTGAACAGAAGAGAACGCGCGTTTTTGATCCCAACGAACGGGCTGTCTGTCCCTGGGCGGCGTTATTGTTGCCAACATTTATAATAGACAGGTAATACATTCTACATCGTCTATGAAGTCGAGTACAAAATCCTTTTTATCCCAATTTGTTTAACCACATGTTACATCAGACACAAACGTCTCTATACTGCCTCATCAAAACATGCCCAATGTGATCCGAAGAATATTCAACAGAGCAATGTAATTTATTCATCCCTGAAGTTTGAGGACACGCAATAAACAATGCAAATATCTATCTGTGCAATTGATACTGAGATTTTGGCGTCGTAGAACGCGAGAATGAGATATTAATGACAGGGGTCATGACAGCACGTTGACAGACGCGTCGATGCATCATTTTATGCCAATATTGCTTAGCACATGTATTTATTACTGCATCCGTATCAACACGTTAAAGAAACGGAAAAAGTAATTAGAATGACAATATAGCTCACGTAGTTGTAAATAAGTTAAATCTTTTTAAGTAGGTGCAAGATTAGTTGGATGATGCACTAATTTACTGGGTTCTTGTTTGATGATACGCGATGTGGGGCAACAAGTGATCAAGAGTTTACAAGTGAGCCGTTGACAGAAACAAACTACAGTTACGCATTAGTTCCAACACAAGCGAACAAATTTTATGCAGAAATATATAAATAAATTGAATAAACAAAAGTAACTGCTCGCCACATGTAATTAAATGACGTTTGGTACTATTTTTAATTGCGTCATCATGGAAGACAATTGCCAATCGCGATGCTAATTATATTGTGCGATATTATTAGTTGATATATCGCGATATATATTTGATAAGAAAAATTTCATTCATTTGAATAGACACTGCCAACTTTAAAGATTACAGTGAGGTAATTCACAATGATCACATTTGATGGATTAAAAAATTGGGTGCAATTGGACATAGGAAAGAATCTGTGTGACATTAATTTATAGACGAATTCAAAGTCTATACGCTGTGATGTGTCGGGCCATTGTCTTAAATAATTCAACGCCGAGTAGCGGCCGCTCAAAAGATAGCGCGGGTCGACATTTTATAGTTATGCTACTGTTTGGCAGGTTGGTGAGCGCGACAAGCGAGTTGGGAAAACGCAGAAAACTCTCATCTATCATGTCGAAATACGTTTTGCGAAAATAGTCACAAGGATGCGGCGAGGTCGAACTTGGCGCGTCGGAAGCTAGTGACTATACGGCGCATTCGCGAAATCCCTATTGACCATGACCATCTCTCCACCATTTGTTTTCATTTTTTTTTCTTTTCATTCCATCTGACTTTTCTTCTTTTATTTTTACGCTATTTCGTTACAGAGAGAGTGAAACAAGTATTGTATAACATCAATAAACTCGTTGATCACGAATTTTATTTTTTATTCAGTTTTACTCTTCCCAACATGAATATCTGTTCGAGTTGTATACATCATGTTGAACGAAATATTTTTCTCTTATCTGTTATCATTGTCCATTTATTGGTTTTGAAGGTATCATTTCTTTTTTATTTTCATCTGATTTTACTTGTCTGGCTGGTATCACTTACATAATGAACATGCGTTTTAATAAATTTGGGTTTTATGTGTATTGAGTTGGGCCAAGGATATGCCTACAGTCGAGATTTCGAAGGGAACAGAAATAGAGGGTATTGTAGAACTTTCTGGTTCGTTATACACATTGCTCGTTTCCTAAATGCTCAAATGGCCAATCCCGAAAGAAGTAGAACGTGTGTCGCCCGGGTCATCCCGGGTTTCACCTCACAATACATTTTGAAGCTCTTTATCATTATTGTTCCCATCTTAAATATCTTCAGAATCAAAATTAACGAAAGTGTGTCTGTCGATAAATCACTCGGATGTAGGTAGTTTTATATTGAGACTTGCACATTCCCTCTGAGGAAATGTTCCTTATTTTTCAATTATGATGGTACAAATACGAAATATTCAATAATTGGTATTGATGAACAATGAACCAATAATTCTTCATCGTTGAGATTTATTGGATTTCCATCTCATTTCATATCAGAGCGACAGACGGAATAAGAATTGTCTGCACCGTACATAGACAAAATAAAGAGTTCAGAGCGTAATAAATAACGATCAAAACACCCGACGTCACAACCAGGCGAGAGGAATGATCCTTGAGTTGACACTCATCATAATAGCCGGTCAAGCCTACGCTCTAGGCCAGGGGCTAGGCTAGGCTATTTTCTGCTGTTCAGCCTGTGAACCAAAAATAGTTCTCAAACATTTTCTCGTCGCACCCAAGTCAAAGCAATAGAGACAACACGTCCACGTGAATCGCATCATGAATTTACTTTACCAACCTCAAGAACATGTAATGCACCAAAAACATAACGAAAAGAGGAGCATATGAGATGAGATCATAAAACTTTGTATGTGATTGAAAAATACATGTAGAAAGAAAACAGCAATAACTCATGTGATCAAATGTTTCTTGAAAAATTTTCAATCCGACTCATTTCAGCATTGCGAGGCGATTTTATTCCGTTTCCATTCGAATTGAAAGTTCACTCAATATCGGTGATGGTTCATTGATATAATGAATTCAAAAAAAGTAAAACAAAAAAATGTGCGCAATGCCTTTGAGAACATAACCCTATCTATCATGACCATAATTGATTTCGGGTATGCTCCTGGTGACTCCGATGATGAAGTAAATTTTAATTTAACTATTACTGTAATTGGATCAAACTTGTCTCCCACCATTTTCTCATTGCTATTCTGAACTTCCATTCAATACATCTATGTCGTTATCATCGCAAGGAAGAGTGATAAATGAGTTTCAATGTCCCCGGAATCAGAAAATTTCTTACTGCAGTAGCGATCTCTGATATTTTCTAGAAAATTATGGAATTTTCTTCACCTACGCAACGGCAATGTTTTTTGCCCAATGACCTAGAGTGTATCAAAGGGGTGAGAGAAAATCTATTTCGACAGCCGTTTTACCGGACACCCGACAGGTGCATACATATGCCAGAGTAGACATCATCTCTTACTCTTGGATCCAAGTAAACGAATTACATATATGAACACACTTCGACGACATCGACGACGAAAATCACGACAATCTCGTCGTGACATTTCGAAATATATTAGACCAAAAGCTAAGGTATTTTCAAATCAAAAGCATGGTTAGATGCCAGTTATAAAATATAGAAAACTACGATGCTACTACCCAGAAAATACTGCAACATCAAATATAGAGATGTTACATCTGCAATTAAAATTTGCGAACGTTATTCGGATTTTATTTTCTTCGTAATTTGTAGATATTTGCATTCGAATGGAAATTTTTCGCGTGACAGCATCGAAAGATGAAAAATTGAATTTCGTCAGTCAGTGATCATTGAACTTGATGATTGAATGCAGTGGGGTTTTCCTTTAGTTTGACAATATTCTTCCAACTTGTAAAATATTGACGACAAGAGGAAGTCCATGTCTAACTATCAACCATGATATCGATAACTAGAAATTATTCTGCCATGAACATTGCTCCTTTTTCTTCACTATTGAAATTGAGTGAACAACAATGAGAAAATTACATGGGTAGTCAGAATGAAAAAGCCACCTGCCTTACACGCACTGTGAAAGTGTCTCTGAAAAGAAGGTGCCGCGGCTGAAAAAGAGCAGTCGCCTACACAAATTGCTACTGTGTTATTTCGAGGACTGTGGCCTTGGGTAGTGGCCAGAGAACTTTTGAAATATTAGGGAACACACAGAATGGCTGCCACTGTCTTTGGGCCTTGAAAACATGTGAACGATGAAATAAATAATGTGATAATCGCATCAATTGAGTAATTAATTGGATAATAATGGATACTGCAGATCAGTTCAATCTTTACAAAAAAATTTTGAGAATTTTGACACTAATAATTCAAACTTTATGAGCTATTCATCCTTTGAAAATATTTTGATTCGCCGCATTTATTCTATCCTCATAACTTTTCATATTATTGCAAAATTTCTCCACCGTCGTCTCCAGTATTCACACATAATCAAACACTGATATTGTCAGGAAAATGTCATTGCTTGCAGTTCACAAAAACGCATTCGCATCAAAGCTAACACGGTTAGAACATCCGGATGGAATGGATTGAAATTATCACGATGATCACGTTAGCGAAGCATGAATAAACCAGGTCAATAGGCCGCCCGATGCAATGATTCCACTCCTGAAAATTGAAGAACGTAAAGTGTTTCAGATGACAGATGACTATCAAAAACATTTATAGCGTTATTACATTATGTCGAATGAAAAATTATGCATGCAAGACTTTAATTTATCTCATACGATAATTTTTATGCCAATTAGAGACCACAGATGAGGACAGTTATGTGTGCCAAAATCGGCCCATTATTTTGATGAACTGCCGATGGTAAATTGTATGACAATTTACACATGGATAAGTATCGATTATGGGTACGATAATTGAAACAAGCGATTATTTCATATAATTTTAGAGATATCAGTACTTTACGATAGTTGTTCACTGTTCATACCAGAAAATCGATTTTCGTATGAGTCGGTCCCTCAATGGATTATAAACAACCACTACATAATCACTACTACGTGAAAAATGTTGAATGATTGATTTGGTGCTAGAATATAAAAGATATTACTCAATACAATATGGTTCAGTAAAGTTGGTATGATATGACACAATATCGGAAATCTCAGTAATAAAGAGACAAGAATTGCAAAAATATGAATTGGGATTTCATTAATAATATTCGATATTCGGACATGAAGATGATCATAAATATTTCCAGGAAGGTGACAATACCAAATTCGCTATTGTTTTTCAGCAAACATTACGAGCTATTGAACTATTTTCGTCGGCTTCTCAATCAGCATCAGCTCCAAGAAATTGTTGCCCAGAAAATTTAAAAAGATTGCGATGTTTGATAGTGATTCCCGGGATAAGTAATGCATTTTCTGATCTAATTCGAGTTGAGCATCACGTCACCTGACGGGGAAGTGCTTATACACTTAGTGCGTACTACGTTTCGGTGAACCTTCGGTTATTATTAACTCTGTTTGAAGCTTACCTGAGATTGGGCCAAGCAGACGACAATTTTTCATCCAAAACCGTCAAAAATTTCTAGTATTAGTAGAACGTGTGTGAGGTGTATTCGCGATATAATGTGAGAACCCTGATACTTACGTGCGAAAATTGGACGTTGCGATTAGAACGCTCCCCTGCGAATGTGGCTTAATGGCAACAGGTCGAAACGATGAGAGTGCAGTGAAGAGCTGTATTTGAAAAATGGAGAAAGGTTTGTCACATCGCGAAACACCTGCAGCGGCTAACTTAAATTGCAAGAAAAAAAGTAAATTACGTCTCCGATATCAAGAGGGGCTGCTGATTTTGTTTCGATATGGAGCCAAGGCGGCCGCGATGATGGTGGATCTGGCCCGTCAAGTCGCTGTAAACATCAGAATGAAAACTTCCGTGTTAGAAACATATCGATGTTTCATGTGATTGAATGATGGCGAAGGAGGGAGTTATATTTTTTATGTCAGACATAGCAAGCATTTGCAAACAAAACTAGTGAATACAACTGGACTTGGATGAAAATTTTGGATGCAATAACTCAAATACAAAGATGACATTCTTCAGCACTCACCAAATACGAAAGGTCTGCTCTTATAACATTCACGCAATTCAAATACTCTTTAACACCGTATAGAATTTCTGTATTTGTCAACTCTGCGATGGCATTCGTTGTAGAACTGTTGATAGGAATATCACGTCTTTAATAATGTCAAAATCAGATAATTTGTTGAAATATGCACTTTACCTCT
Organism: Meteorus sp. PSUC_FEM 10030008; assembly: GCA_018881525.1. NCBI lineage: Eukaryota > Metazoa > Arthropoda > Insecta > Hymenoptera > Braconidae > Meteorus > Meteorus sp. PSUC_FEM 10030008. The sequence continues at coordinate 27,877 of JABMBR010005584.1, forward strand.
TTCGCTTTTCGATCGCGTGAATATAAGCGCATTTAATGAAGCAAAATCCCGCACAATACGAATCCCAACCAGCGTCATGAAACTTCTCTTTATTCATGATTATGAAGAGAATAAAAATGGGGTTAATATTTTCTTTTCTGTTTTTTTTTTGTATAGAAATATCAATAGACTCTTACCAGTCATGGCTTCGCTTGTCAATTCAATTTTCGGAGACGACACACAAAATGATTGACCGCTACCACTTGTGAAAAAAGTATACAACTCTGGAAGTATATTCGATTTCCAACCACCTGTAAATTTGTCATCTTCTTATTGAATATTCCGATTCGAATGAAACTTCATATAGAATAATTCTACCTGGCTGCATAATTTTCTTTAACTCATAGCTGATGAATTTTGTGTCATATACCGTTGGGAATAATTTGCTGAACTCCATTTTGAAATCTAAATACTTTTTTGGTAGAGGTTTATAGAATTGTTGGAACATGAATAATAAATCTAAGAGTAAATTGTGTCCAACTATCGGTTTTTTCAATTCCACTAACAATTTAAATACTTTTGAAAAACCCAAATAATAATCGAAAATCTCTTTGTCTAAGCTTCCATTATCTCGTTCTTCTAATATCTTTTTAGTTTCTGGTGATACTTTGATGACCATTATGGAACTTTTAGTTTCCTCGGTCCAAACTTTTTTGAACGCGTTTCTCAAATTTTTCTGAACATAATATCGCTGGACAACATTCTCGCACTCAATCTCAAGTCCTTTCTCAGAAGCTCCTGAGTCTGTTAGCCAGTTCGCTACTTTATCAATAATCGTCGATAATTTTTCTTCATCTTCTATATTTTCAGATGGATCATAGCAAATAGTTGAATATCCATTCCTCAAATTTTGTTTCAATTTAACTTCCGTTTGTTCGTCCAGATATGATATACCTTCGTAGTTCAACTGAAATCCACGAACGTGTAACAGGTAAATCATCGCGACTTAAATATACCACACTTAGTACCTTGTGACCGTTTGAACATGTACCTTATCAAATTTGAAATTATGCCGAGTCAGAAATTCAATTGAACCAACTTGCCAAGAGAATTGTCGATCGCCAATAGGCAGTTGTCTTGGAAGTAAATAGAAGCTGAATGGTTCAGCTATATATTTATTCCTATCCCTTATATACCTAAATGCAGTCAATCCTACTTGTACGGCTATAAACGAATTCGTATTGTCTCGTAATTTTTCATATCGTTCTGACATCGAATCAAACAACCTGGATGAAGAAATAAGGAGAAAATCAACAGTATCCATGCACTAAATTATCATGCTGTATTATTTATAGGTTATCGAAAAATGAAAGTTTACTCACGAGAGATCAGCGACATTCTGTTCTTTGATTCCACTGAATTCAGCATCGATAGCAATAAACGTAGCATTTTTCAAAGCATTCTCAATTTTAGGATAAAATTGTTTGAAATTACTATCAACAACGTAATTCATTGTGAAGAGGTTAGGTCACATCAAATAACGCCTGTATCATCAGCTATGGGAAAATCGACGCACTGAATACTTCAGATATTCATGAAAATCGGCAAAGAACTATTCGTTGGATTCAATCTAAGAATATTATTATGAATGTAAAGGAATAATTTTCATTCATTAGACCATTCACGATGACTAAGGTTTTGTGCTCAACACAACACGTGTTTTGAAACGAAAGAAAAGTCTACCGCGCGTGAACCATAAAGAGAAATGATGGATTCATAATGTACAAGAATAAAATTAGAAATTGCAATAGTTTTGTACATAAGATAATCAATCCTGCATTTTAGTGAACGTTATTACAACATAACGATTGTGTATACTTTCTCATCTGTAAAAATGATCATACAAAAACTGACGGTGAAAAATTGATCAAATATTATAATTCCAACCCCGTTCTTAAAATCAAATAAAATTCATTTTCATATATATATGCAACAATAATTGTACTTGTTTATATCATTGTTTGCAGAAATCACCGCCTCGACAAACAAAATGAAAAAAAAGTGAAGGTTTTCCATATATCTACATGATTATATTCAGAACATAAAAATAATTTGTTTTGACACAGGCTTTACGTAGTGTTCCATGGTAATTCTAGAAAGAAATTCCCATATACATAAAGGCCGACAATATATCCACCACGCCGATTCAAAATCTATACACATCCCACAATCATTTTCATCATTCATAAATACATCGTTTGAGCTTCCACTCATACATAATCTAATTTCTTGATAGAATTTCAATTTTGCTATGGAAGAATCGGAAATTGACACAAAAAAAGAACTAATCACAGAAGCCATCATAATTTCCCTCCAACACATACAACGAATGAACACGTATCTATATACATTCACGAAAAATCGTATATGTTATTCCGCGATGAAAAAAAGATCCTCAACTCCATACGTCGGTTGAGTAACGCTTCTGTGAGTCCATTTTCTTGATGTAATCCGCTGCTTCTAAATTCGACATATTTCCTTTTTCTTGAACCACTTTTAACAAGATATTGTGGACATCGCGTGCCATATTACGTGCATCACTGAAAAAAGAATTTGTCAAATAAGAATATAATTCAGCACCTCAATCATATAAAGAACAACTTTTTGAATGAGTGAATTTCATCAACGCATCACCAATGATAGAACTTCATGAATATTGCTCATGCCAAACCTACCCGCAAATATATATGTGACCATTCTTTGCTCCAATGACATCCCATATTTCATCCTTATTCTTCTCAAGTAGATGCGTAACATAAACTTTAGTCTGTTGTTCTCTACTGAAAGCAGTATGTAACTTCAACGTTCCACTCTTGACATATTCTTCCAGCTCTTCACGGTATAAATAATCCTCATCATTCCTCCGACATCCAAAGTACAAAATTGTATCACCTACATCTTTGCCCTCTTTTCGGGCAAGATCGCGTTCTTGAATAAAACCACGGAATGGTGCTATACCTGTACCAGGACCGACCATAATGATTGGTGTAATTGTTCGGGTAGGTAATCGGAATTGTGACTTCCTCACATATATAGGAACATAACTCGGTGGAGTTGTTGGTTGTTTTTGCTTTAACCAATTTGTAGTTACTCCTTTATTCACTCTACCAGTTGGAGTTTTGTATTCAACCACAACAGCAGTGATATGAATGGATGACGGATGCAACTTAGAAGAAGATGAAATGGAATAGTAACGACACTGGAGTCGGGGCAATAACTCGCAAAGATGATCGAGTGCAGGTTTTAAACTGGGAATATCTTCAAGAATGTGAACGATATTCCTATTTTCACCTACAACCCATTGTTGATAAAGTGCCTTGCCTTCAGCTGTCGTCGATGCCATCAGTTTCAATTTTTCTTTGTCTGCCGGATCGCTACAATATTCGGCCAACTCTTTGATCACGTGTGTCCTTGGATTACTCGTAATGTCAAGGTAATGCGTGAATGCAGTACGGTATGAGCATGGACAAGGGAATGGATGTTTTTTCGTTGATTCTTCATCAGTATTCGTTAATGTGATGACACAATCCAAATCTGCACCACAGACTTCACCAATTTTGTCGACCAATTGACTATTATTCACAGGATAGACTGCGACGTGATCTCCAGCATCGTAACGCATTTTCGATCCCTCAATATCAAATTCAATGTGCATACAAGAGCGATCAGAACTTGGCCCATGTAATTCACGATTCACCTTCACTGGTGCCAAGTATGGGTTCTTCGCGTCATAGGGTCTAAAAAATTAATTCGTTCATATAACTTACTGGAACACGTGCTATGTCAGCATATTATCACGATTGGAGAAATTAATTCTGTAACTATAAAGATATTTACGGTCGTTGATTTTGAAGTGAATGAAGACGGGCAATTTCTCCGGTATAAATCCGATCGACAGGCATGTCAACATGCTCTGTGAGTTTGTATTGACGAATACTAACATCCTCTTCAGCACCCTCGATGCCGAAAAACTCACACACTGCTGGCCAAAATTTATCCCTCCACGTAATGTAATCATCTTCAATGCTGTACAAAAAAATGACGATAAATCACTGCTACATACAAACGTTTATTTCATTGAGCAACATAGTAAAAAATTCAAACAACTCACTTTGCATCGTCATCGCCAAGTCCAAGTTCGAACACGCGTGTGGCACCGAGTTGCTCTAACCTATGATCAACATAAATAGCAACTTCATTGTAGTGCTCGTACGTTTTGTTCCCAAGTCCAAATACCTGTAATTCAAAATAATCATCCGATAACTAAACTTGGGAAAAATGGTGGATATGAAATCGAAAATTCACGCCTATATCATAATTCACCCTACATTTCTTCGCGGCAAATTCAGTACAGATAATGGCCGGGTTGTGGCGCTAGTACGCACGTTTTTTAACACCGTATACGTAATTGTGCGGATGGAATTAAAATGAATATTCATCGTAGATTTATTGCAGGATAATAATTGTGTGATAAACTACCACATATTAAACGTTTATAATGATGTTAATTTCATAATGACATACGAAACATTGTGACGGTGATACGCAATAACTATATTACAATATGTTGAACGTCCAATCAGAAATGCACCGATCATACATCAATTGTTAATGCATGTTATATAATACTGACGTCATGAAATGAATGAATTATTGGACAGAACAATATTACAGTCACAATTATTACGACAATGATCTTTGACTCTGCATTTACACTATTCGCGTTTTTTTTTTGAGGTTATGATGGACTCCACGCGTGGAGTTTTAGTCGTATTTTGCAGAACGAGAAATAGATGGCAGTGGATTCAATGCCCCAGAATTTCAATTAATTTAAAAATTCGATAACAAGTTTCAAACTTACGGCATAGTTGAGTCCATTTAGGTCGGCATCACCATTTTTGAGCCAATCTACAAACTCCATAGCGTTATCAGTTGGATCCCCTTCACCATAAGTTGCTAAACAAAATACCGCTATACTGTTTGATATTGTTTTCATGTTAACCAACTCTTCCATATCACATTCTTCAGGATCAGCCACCATGCCTTTCATTCGGTATCGTACACCCTCCTTGGCAAGTCGCCCTGCAAATTCTTCACCAGTCCCAGTTTGACTACCATAAAATACAACAAGACTACGTCCAGATGATTTCAATTTTTTGATGAATGAATTTTCTGATGCTGATGTTGTTGTGTAAGTTGTGGGCCTGAAAGATAGAAAAAGATCATGAATATACCGATACGGAAGATATTTGCAGATCTAGGGCCATGAAAAATGTGTTGGATTCGAAATTCCAATTTCGAATTACGCTCTTAACATGAAAAACTCGCACAGCATGAGTAGCTGCGTCTCTGATAAATTTTTTTTCCTCATATAATCTCACTCTTCGATAAAACTATCGTGTTCATAATTATGATACGTGAAATTATTTTGTGTTGAAAATATTACAGAAAATTTGATGATATCAGAATCATTATACATACATAGTTTATCATCAATCAAATTCTTAAGATAATTTTAGAAAATCGTTGTGGGGAAATCCACCCGAGTTCCCAATTATCACGTAGAATAGTGTGAGGCAATGCGTTATACACCACATTCAAATGATCAACCACAATCTGTTTATTCACATATTATTGATAGTCACTTACTGAATGGAATATGATTTCGTAACAGGAGTAAATTCTTCCTGCTTATTCCTTCGCAGTAGATACCAAAGTCCTACAATGAGTAATGCCCCAAGCAAAAGAACATCGAGAGTGCTGAAGAGAGTTTCATCAGTAGCATCGATGTTGCTTTCATCCTCATGAACCGGTGAGTTTGCCATTCTCACGGCTTGTGGCACCGCGTCAGCTATCTGTAATCAATGGAAATATAGGAATAAAATGATACCAGTTGAATGAACATCGACTATTGCATAAACCGTCATGAAACAGAACAATTGATACACATCTTGATATGATGTGACAATATGAAGTGAAAATGGAAAAGTTCATGCCCGTGCACTTTCACCTTCATCGCTGAATACCATCAACTCCATCGCGAATGCATCATTTGCAGGAAATAACAACATAACGAACTACATGTAAAAGTAATCCGATAAGAAACTTGATCAGATTTCATACATATTGCTACCAAACACTCAAATTACCAAATTTTATTTTTTATCTCAGGTTTATTTTGATTGTCCACTTGAGGAAGTGAAAAATTCACCTGTCCAATGCACCAAAATGCTGCGAAAGAGTGACATAGGCGGAGGAAACAAGCAATCAAAGAGTATCGAAAGGGGGAGAAGAAGGAAAACCGGTATTTTGAATCGTCGTGTAAGGAAGCGTATAGTCTGGAAAACCGGTGTTTGGTATGCTGGTTATTACAGATAAATCCTGACGTTATTACATGGGCACAGAGAATTATGCAACCAATTACTTGGTAGTAATTGCCATATCATTGTCCATAGTCTATATTGAGTATTTATATCATATTTATTTGGTAAGTAGCATATATTTCGGTGGTTGGATTAATTGTATCAGTCGTATCACTCAAATACATTCATCCCCAGATTAAAGTGTCTATATGGCGTAAGTAGTATCAAAACAAACCGTTTTATCTTCTTCTTTTTCATTGCCTCGTGTCATTTCATTAAATTGATAAAAAATGATAATAAATCGTGGTTATCAGTTCAAGGTCTCATCAATGTATATGGATATTTGCTATGAAATAGAAATTGATTGAATCTACCTACGTTAGGAATATTTAATGGACTCATCTACATTTCTGAGGTCTCGGATGTTCATTGTCAGTTATGTCCATTTACCAACACGCACGTCAATCTGACTTGCAACTATTATTACACTTCAGACCACGAACTGTAACCACGTAGGCCAGTCATGACTCACAATAATTGGAGAAATGGCCCAATTAAATCATCGAAATATACAAAGTAGTGATTAGACTATGACAATGGTCCGAGATACAGGAAATGTTGTGAAAACATGTTCCAATCATCCTGTTATTCAAGATTATCTTTCCCAAGGTAACTTTCGCAGTAATAGTAGAAAACTGAAGTTTTTGAGAGTAAAAACAACATTGCAACGAGTGAAACAAATTACTCATATAATAGATACTTTCTCCTTGCAGTTATGCATGTGCGAACTATGTCACAAATCGATTGAATTACAAACAAGAAAGCTCTTCAACTTTATCACTTACCGGTAAATCCATCTTCACTCTGGGCTTACTTTTTATCTATTGATATGTATAGTAAACAACAATGTAGGCACTTGACGAGCAGATATCAAAGAAAATTACGTTGACTTATTGTTATTGAGTAAACGGACTTTGACAATAAATATCACACGCGAACGCCACGAGGTGTAGAACACAACTGTCTCAGGATATGGACTCTGGCTGTCTCTTGGTGTCAACTTACGTCACTCTCATCAACTCTTTTCTCGACTCTACCTTATAGCCACTACCGCGGAAAACAGACGAGTCATCAAGTGCTCTGCGACATTTGCCAAACGGTGGAATATAATGTGATCAATTTATGATAGTTGACAAATGATCACAACCACTCCAACTGTGAAACGGTGAAGAATACGTAGCATACTATCTTGTCAGTCTAAATAGCACAGCTGCCATTAGTTCATCGAAAACATTTAGCTACGAACTATTGATGATAAATTGCGCATTCATAGTGATTCATAGAATGCGCATACTCTTAACATCAATCCCTTCCAATCAAAGCGTTATATATCGATAATCTAGTCACATCGGCGTGAAGTTTGCGACACGTGTGCAACTAAGTGGAGCATTAAGAACCATACGAAGTACAAAAACTCGCGAAAGAAAAAATACATCATCTGATAGTATATCCAATGAAATTGATTATCATTCCATGTGTTCCACTCACAAATTGGCGAGTAATAACAATGAATTGCATATTATCCTTTATCATCCTAGATATATTATCGTTATTCCGATGATAACAAATATGTCCCACATTTACTTTAATGCGGCATATCAGTATATTGCAAACACTAGAAATGACGTTTTTTTATATAACTTTTTTTTCACTTGGCAATTTTGGATTAGTCTTTGACTTCAGACATACGTTAATTTCAAGTTCATTACTGATTGGTCAAAAGTTGTAGACTTTCAAGCAGTTGAATATTCTGTCAATGTCATCCGACGATCAAAACAGAATTTTGTTTTGGTTTGATTAGTTCATCTTCCAGTATATAATCATTGGTATTGCCTTGACAGTCGAGTGCAACAAATCGTTGAATGACATTGAACATGTGTATAATATGCCATATGTTTCTTCCGTGCAAATAAACTCAAGGTTGTTTGCGAATAGTTTTAACTTATTGTCATATGTTTAATAGCATATCAAACAAAATACATAACTTTTCCGGATTTTTTGCGAGTTGCATAAACAGTGTAAAACAAGTTTTATTCATCTCGAGAAACTGATAAACTACATTAATTCCAACCAAACAGATATGTGAAACGCCATGTGTCGATGTATGATTGGTAAATATTAGAGAGTCTGATTAAGAATGGCTGCAATGAAAATGTGAGATAATCAACTGTGCAATCAGAAAAATCTAGATCATAATGGCGAGTAAGCAGAAAATGAAAGAACTGGAAAGAGAAAAGAATTCAGATAGTGCAAAATCGGTAAATGTATTTGAGCACCAGAATAAATCAAAATCAGATAATGGTGAGCGAATAAAGTTGGAGTGGAAAAAGCCTGAAGTTTGTAACGAAGAGTCCAACATTTCAAAAGTATGTAAATATTTATTGGAAAAAAGGTGCCAAAATCTGATAAATAATTCAGCAGAGTATGAGGAAAAGGACTCATAACATTTTCGAAAAGCCGTTCATGGACGGTCAAAAATACATAAAAAAAAATTATCGTCTCTTATAAGGAACGAATTGAAACGAGTCTTCTTAGATCTCAGAGATACCTTCCAAATTTTTGTCCCATAATTTTTACAAAAATGATTCCCTCTGAAATTCTGTATTCAAAGTCAAGAGACTTTACTTTTTTCCTCTGAACCTTGACTCCAAATACATTATTCATTGGCGCGTCGACTGACCAAGAATCACGTACGACTCAAAACTATGTTATCAAAAGAGCGATATAACCAATCTAATTTGTTCAATAAGAGTATGTCTGAGCAAAAATGACCCTGAATAATATTTTTTATTCATATCCTCATATGAAAATATAAATATATCTACAAGTATATTGTATACAAGCGAGTATAATGGATAAATGATAATTTCTTCCAGTGAATTGATAATCCACACACCAGGAACGAATTCGCACTTGGACACTCAATAAGTTTTGGAGATTAGCTATCTGACAATCCTCGTACAATCTAGAGAGTTCAGGGAACCCCATCAACTATGAATATTCGAACTGAATTTGGAACGAAGAGAATTCAAATAACTCAATTTATCATTAGAATTCAAAGTCTGAGAAAAACATTTTAAAATCCAAAGATTAAAATATTTAGGCCATCTTTTTTTTCGAGATAACGGAATATATCAAATGAAACTGCAACCTAATTGCATACTTCAAGTTTTGCATTATCATTCGATATAAATGCTCGACAATTTGGAAAATGTGAATACATTGAAATTATTCTGAAACTCCACAGTAGAATTTGATGTCTATTTACAATGAATAAATATACAAAAGCATCAATTCCACAAAAGCATAAAACAATCAGAAAAAAAGATTGGACTGAGAACAATTTTTATCAAGAATTCACTTATATCATTTCAACTATACATAACCGAAACAGTCTTGGAGTCTGAAAAATTCTTCGAACGTTTATCCATAGTTTCTTCAACAGGAAGCCACGACGACATTAAAAAACCTCACGCCAACAAAAAAAAGGGATACTAAGTTCTCGATGTAAGAATATTCGGGCTAATTTTTTATATAAAAATTTTTCAAATATTCACATGATTAAATCGCTGCTGAATATAATAATTTTGAAGAACTTCTTCAATGGGGATTGATGACCTCATCACAAATAAGCATCATTGTAAGTGTACATAGTCAGATGCGCAAAATGAAAATTATCAATTAGTCACGCTGAAATCGATAGGTACCTAACGTACTAATTTTCACGTCAATATAACAATTATATTCCATATGTGTATAAATCCACTAGCGTGTTGTTCTCGATCATCCTCATCATCGCAACGAAAAATTAAATCTCGCAAATAAATGAAACTTAAGAAGATGTTTGAATTTTCCCGTATTTATTTCCGGATGTAAATTCGCATTTGCTGATCACCGTAAGAGTGTATTTATGTACATACAATATTGAAACATTGCTCCGTTATCCCAATCATATACAAATTCGCAACAGAGATAATGATCGAGCACATCATATTCAATAATTCATGATTCTCCGTGTCCTATTATCAATTTCATCATTCATCTTCCCAGCTCTACCTTCCCTTCCTCACTCACCCTTTTCCTTCCAAGTTTCGCCAATGGAACCTCCAAGTATTAGTAATAGGAAGTTGGTTGTATATGTACTTATATGAACTCCAATACAAGCACAGTTTCAAACTCTATATGTCCCGTTGCTGACGTTCTTCCTCTATTAACAAATTTCAGTATGTGAAGTTTATCTGATACAACCTAACCTTACAATCTTACTCTATACAACTTGCAGTGGTATAGAAACGGATTCACGAGCAGTTTTTTTTTCTAATTTATTGGCCTGATTCTACGCTTATGCACAACAGCTGAGTTCCATTGTTACATATTACGCATATTACACAATTGTTTGTGCTCGTGTTTTACTATGGCATGTATGATAGCCTTCCTTAACAACGCAGTGATGTCGACTGACGTCTGGAAGAGGGCCATGAGGCAAAGTAGTGCTATCCAGTGACGATATGAATGAAGTATAAGTGGGGACCAGAAAATGCTTTTCATACTTCAGTGAACTCATATTATGTCGAATACATTCTTGAGTGCATGATTAGTATGGATTATGCACTGAAATTATGTTTCTGTTCGTGACGTAAATTGGTGTGAATTCTTCTATCATAATGACGAAGTTCTAGATCGAATTTTTGTTACTTGAAGCATTGACTGATGATGAATCAATAAATTCTCCAGGATATTCCTTGACTAAACTTTGCATGATTCCTAACAATCTGTATATCAGACGGACGTACCAATTGATTCTCACACATACCGATGCTCTCGTTTTCCAAACACCGAGTAACTATGATCTTAGCTTACTCTTGTGAAATATGGAAGATGAATTGTCTTTCGAGTACCAAAAGTCCACAGAATGGTACTTGAATACTGAAAAAAATTAAGTTGAGGTGTTGAATTTCACTTTATGTTCTCTAAATATCATTTTTACATTCCAACACCTTGGAGATCAATACTAAAAGCTCAATAAAATAGAAAACTTATGCATTAGATTTTCATGAAAGATTGAGTGGTTCCGTCTTCCACGTCCTAAAAATTAATTCTTTCTCACGTCTATCACAAGATCATATCCGGCATCTGGCCAATCTGATGAAGTGTTTACCTTTCTGTAATTCTTGTTGATGACGTTTTATGGCTGGAAACGTAAAAGAAAGTAATTGAAATATTTACATAAAAGATATCAATTGTTTTTCCAATATCACATTGCACCTACTGATCAAATCTGATCCTATCGTTGTAGGTTCACATTTTTGGGCATTGAATTCTCTCAAAATCGCCGCATTAAATGATAACGCCGCTACTCGTGCAAACAATTCGGGGACTCCATCACCAGTTTTGGCCGAAACAGCCCAATATTCAGCTTTTATTGTTTCAGCAACGTACTTTGCGCGCTTTTCAATTATTGCATAAACTTGATTAGACAGCAAATCTCTTTTTGTTCCAACTAGAAAAACATGACAAGGACCACTGTTGCATTGTGTCGCTTCACTCAACCATTGGGAAGAATGTGACAACGACAATAAACTGCTCAAATCAAAAACTATCATAATAACATTTGCGCCTCTGTAGTATGAGGCCGCGATGGCTTTGAAACGTTCTTGACCAGCAGTATCCCATATTTGTAGATTGAAGGGTACTCCAAGTATGTCAAATCGTTCAACATCAAAATCTACCCCAATAGTTGGCTTGTAATTATTGCTGTATGTTTTGTGACAAAAACGGTTCACTAATGATGTTTTTCCCACAGCAACATCTCCAAGAACAATCGTTTTCGATAGCCTTGGTGCAGTCGCTGTAGAGGTACAAGCCCGGCGTACCGCAGCATCAAAGTCAGTTTGTTCATAGGGTGACATATCGATGGAAAACGCTGGAGGCCATTCGTTAATCTGAAAATGGAAAAAAATATCAATGGTCAATGATTCATAGCAACAATCCATAATACACTCATTCAATAGTGTGATTGATCGGGATCCAAAAATATAGAAAGTACTGAAGATCTGAATCACAACAAAGAATGTCGTCGAATGTAACAAAGCCAAACATGAATCCAGAGAATGAACAACTCAATAAAAAGCGATCAAATTTTCCACGCTATGGGAAAAATGATATGATGATGCAGCAGAAACTCCTTCATATAATCACACGTTGTAAGAATCTCAACTGATATGTGTATGATCACTCCTCAATTTGATATTCACTTGAATGTTCGTATCAATGCTGAATAATTTTTTTCTGAAAAATAACCCAACTCACTCGTCTTTCTTGGTTTGCCGAAGGTTGTAACATTTTATATACTGCTGATCTTGTCTCCAACATATTATTGCTCCAATCAACGAATGATTGTGACCAAAAATTGTATCCAACACTCACATGAAATAGAAAAGTTGACTATTTCAACTCCTTTATGATTTTAATACACGTCTGTATATCAGATCCTGTTTAGAAATTGAAATGAAAACATTGGTTGCTGTGGCAGGTGTACATGATTATGAGCGTTTTGCATGGTGGAGTCACTGATCCATTAAATCGAATTTTCGCGCTTCTGTTGTTTGACAATCATCGGGAAGTGTAGGTTCCTAAATTTCTGTATGAGTTTAGTGGGTAAAGGTGAGTTGAAATTGTTGAAATATGTGCAGTATCAATGCATCATGAGTACATGTTTTGTAAGAAGTGATTCCAAATATATACAATACGGAATGAAGATATTTCAAATTGCAATTAATAATACAGACAAAAAAACAAACCACAAATAAGCTATCCTGGCGACATCTGCCGTATATTGCACTCAATCAATTCAAAATTCCTCCTGGCATGAGAGATTCATGTTCAGAATGATAATCAAATACGTATCACTATCCATTCTGCTCTACGAGAAGTAAAATCTGATATTTCAAAACAATAATCGTAAAATATTTGATGGTGTGTCGCTGTCAAACTGATCATTCAAACACGGAATTCTCCTTTTCTTCGTACGCATAATACTTTACACATGCGAAGGTGTTAATATTCCCACCCGAGGGCACTACCATCGTAAAAAATTTGTTCAAAATCAAGTCTGTTTTGAATCAATCAGCATTTTTAACACAGTTTTTTTTATAAAAATGTACATTTTCATGAGAATATTTTACAATATTCTCATTTTATATATAGATTATTGTATTTGGAGAAGATCGCGAAGTTATTATGAACATCAACATAAGCACTCAACAGTTAGCGTAGTCAATGAGCATTATCTCCCACCATACGAGCATTATTTTCATCTCTTCCGCTTTCCAGCCAGTCCTTTTCATCAAAATGGCTCCCAAGCCGAAACCTACCGAAAAAGCAGGTAAAAAGTTTTATCGAATTTTTCGCTATAATTGTGTAGTTGACAACGTGAAATACCCATTTGAGTGTTCGGGCAGTGTTTCTCCGTAATATAAATCCAAAACATAGTTGATCTTGATCAATTTTCATATTGTTGATGTGATTTATATATAACCTATATGACCATGTGGCCACTGCCAATAACCCCTCCAATCACATGGCGATACATGTCATCTGTATTTACAACTGTAACAATTAGAAAATATGTCTGAAATACCGTTATATTTGCAGCCGGCAAGTCCGCTGAAAAGAAAACTGAGAAGAAAGCGGAAAAAAAGCCAGCAACGGCCGCTCCCGCTGGAACATCTTCCAAAGTTACGAAACCCGCAGCTAAACCTGCGGCACCCAAGAAACCAGCAGCAGCAAAGCCTGCGAGTAAGCCTGCTGCTAAATCCGCTGCTAAAACAGCAACTAAACCAGCAGCCAAACCTGTAACTGCTAAACCAAAAGTTAAAAATGTTGCTGGAGCTAAAAAAACTCCCAAGGGCGGTAAAGCTGCAACACTTCAGAAGGCCCTTAAGGTCCAGAAGAAGGTTAGTACATTCACTAATTCTCATTCATTGGTTCAATCCCAAAAGTGATAAACCTAGTCGGGTTATTCACCAAATAGAATTTGTTGATGCTGCGGATGAAAAATCTCGAATGTGATGTTAATCTCGTATTTGTGCGTGTTCAATTCAGGTTCTGAAAGGAGTACATGGATCTCGTGTCCGTAAAATTCGCACCTCGGTGCATTTCCATCGTCCGAAAACATTCAGACCACCGAGGAATCCAAAGTACCCACGCAAATCTGTACCCAACAGAAATCGGTAAGACCCCATTTTGATACTCACCCGAAAACAGAGGAATTGACTTTGTGGTTGCGTTCGTACAATATACAACGTTTTATTGTCTCTAGGATGGATGCCTATAACATCATCAAATTCCCATTAACAACTGAAGCTGCAATGAAGAAGATTGAAGACAACAATACCTTGGTATTCATCGTACACACTCGTGCGAATAAATATCACATCAAAGCTTCAATTAAACGATTATATGATGTTGATGTAGCAAAGGTAAATACTTTGATCAGGCCCGATGGAAAGAAGAAGGCATACGTAAGACTTACTCGTGATTACGATGCGCTAGACGTTGCTAACAAAATCGGCATTATATAAGTCACACGTTATCTTCTTCATTGTATAAAAAAAATTCTGTGCTAATAATAAAATATTGTACAGAACAATTTCATGTTGTATATCTCATTTTTCATTTAGAAATTCATACACAATTATACTCAATAAGTTTGGATAAAATTGAGCGAGAACAACCTATGAAAGTAGAAATCCAATGACGTTTTTACCAGTTGATAAACCAAAGCCATTGCTAAAGCCTAAAAATCTCCAGTCGATGAACGAATTTTTACAGAGTATTAACTAAATCTTCGTAACGGTAGACACCGGGACATAAAATTCTCATCAACGATAAATTCCGAATGATTCGACACAGTTCTCACTTGGAAAAGCTGTTTCACAGTACAAGAAGAGTCATTGCAATCAATCGAATCAATATTGGTGTATTACCATCTTTGAAATATCGAATAATGTGTGCCGAATTTCATCATGCTAACGAAGATCTTTTCAATCAGACGCGATTCATATTGTTTACTCATTTCTATTCTGTTATCAT
Organism: Meteorus sp. PSUC_FEM 10030008; assembly: GCA_018881525.1. Taxonomy (NCBI): domain Eukaryota; kingdom Metazoa; phylum Arthropoda; class Insecta; order Hymenoptera; family Braconidae; genus Meteorus; species Meteorus sp. PSUC_FEM 10030008. The sequence continues at coordinate 43,431 of JABMBR010005584.1, forward strand.
ACTGGTAATGTACTCTGAGTCACATTCTGTCTGAAGTTTTCATGACGTGTATCTTCGTGGTCAATTCCCACCGAATTTATACCCAATTCCTATATGAATGTTAGGTGGTGTAAATTTAAATATGGCACCATAAGTGGTGCATTCTCTCTAACAAAGAGTAATTCATAATTTTGAACCATAAAAAGCGTTCCCTATTGACGACAACTGCCCTTTTTCGAAACCTCCATACACCCAGAAATGCGCTTGCGTGCGCACTCGTTCTAATTAATGTGCAATGAGCACATTTGCATTCAAAGTTTGAACTGATAGGAATACTTTGAGGAAGGGAAAACTAATTTCAACAGGGATTACTTTTGTTGCTCCGGCAACACAATCATCGAACAGTTAAAACCAATCACAATTTCAGTTCAATTGGGTGCTTCAACCTCATGTTCGTTATTGTATAATTGCAAGTCTATTCGTTTCATAACATATGACCTGGAATATTTGCGTAATTATTGCAAGCGCATTCGTAATGTTTCAAATGCTCAAAATTTGAAAGAAAGGATCGATCTCGAGAATCGGAATGAATATTGACGGAACAATCGACTCTTGATAAAATCGAGTGTAAAAAAATCGATTCTTCCAAAATCAATTATTTCGATAAGAGCGCGAATCTTGGATCAACGAAGTATTATTTGGTCTAATTATCTTCCCCTACTTCGAAATGCCCCCACTAGCTCGAATGCGCACGCATGCACTGGCCAGAGCTGCCTTACACGCACGTGAGCCTGCTTGAAAAAATATGTGAAACGCATGCGCACATAAATCTGGATGGAAAAGTGTACTGAGCGCATGCGTTCTCGAGCTGGTGGGAGTTCTCCGCAGTAGGGGAAATACTTGTACCGAGGAATGCTTTCGTTGGTTCGACAGTTCTCTGATCCTAAAGAACTATTATTCATTATTTTGTAGAGTGTGTGCAACAGTTATCAACGATGTCTGACGATGCAGACTTGTACCATTTAGAAGGTACTGATGGAAACGAAGTTGGCGGATTGATTGTGAAGAAGAAGCCTTCGGATCACACATTCAAAACACCTTCTCATTCGATTTTTGGCCTCGATAAATTAGCCAAGAAGAAACGTCGTGAAAATTTACATGAGCAATCGTCACCCTCACGATCCAGTTATTCGTCAAGAAAAGAAGTTAAGGGTAGAAGTTATAGAGCGCCTGCTGATGAAACCCCAACACATACAGGTGGTGTGAATCGAGAAGCCCAGCGGAGGTTAGAAGAACGTTTGAGAAGACAAAGGTTAGACGCTTATAACTCCAGCGGGAGGGACGACCGAAGTGACGGTGGAGATAGACGAAGGTGGGAACGTGACAGAGACCGGAGTAGAAGTAGAGATAGACGGAATAGCTCCAGGCAAACGCCACTTAAATTCAAAGATGAGCCACAGACTCCAAAATTTAGAACAAGAGTATGTATGATGAAATCAAGTCTCTAGAAATTATTAGCAATGTTAAAAATTCTAATGACACGTTATACTTTTTAGGATCCAACATCAAAGAGCAATTGGGAAGATGACGATGATGAAGAACCAAGACACTCAAGTTGGGATCATCCCACACCAAAAATTTATGGATCACAACGAGAATTTAGTGCTCGGAGTGAATTCACACCCTCATATAAATACAATTCTTGGAATAAAGAGCGTAAAGCTTCTGGTGCAACACCTCTGATAGACGGAGAAGAGAAAGAATTATGGGAAGAAGAACAGAAACGGTTGGATCGAGAATGGTATGCATTAGATGATGGTGATAATCGTCCATTCTCAGATGTATCAGAAGAATATACACAGAAGAAAGAACAAGAACTCGAAGCGAAACGACAAAAACGAATATCTGCGCAACAACGTCAGATAAATAAAGACAATGAATTATGGGAGAGAAATCGAATGTTAACATCTGGTGTTGTGAGTTCCTTAGATCATGACAATGATCCAGATGATGAGGGTGAGGCACGAGTACATCTTCTAGTCCACAATGTTGTACCACCATTTCTTGATGGTCGGATTGTATTTACGAAGCAACCCGAGCCTGTGGTTCCAGTTCGAGATCCAGCTTCTGATATGGCATTGGTAGCAAGAAAAGGCTCAGCACTAGTACGTGCCTATCGTGAACAAAAAGAACGTCGGAAAGCACAAAAAAAACATTGGGAGTTAGGTGGTACACATATAGGTAACATAATGGGTGTGAAAGATCACAGGAATAGCGATAAAGAACAGCCAGGACAAGAAACAGACTTCAAAGCAGGACAGAAGTACGCAAGGCACATAGGTGTCAATAGTGCTTCTGGAGAATCACGGCAACGCCAAATATTGAATCAAAGGCGGAGTCTTCCGGTATTCGCAGTGAGAGGAGAACTCATAAATATTATTAGAGAAAACAGTGTTGTAATTATAGTTGGTGAAACCGGGAGTGGAAAAACTACTCAACTAACGCAATACCTCCATGAGGAAGGCTATAGCGCTAATGGAATGATTGGTTGCACTCAACCTAGGAGGGTTGCTGCAATGTCGGTGGCAAAACGAGTATCAGATGAGATGGGATCAACGCTTGGTGATAAGGTTGGATACGCTATCCGATTTGAAGACTGCACCTCTAAAGATACCGTAATCAAGTACATGACTGATGGTATTTTATTGAGAGAAAGCTTGAGAGATGGTGATCTTGATCGATATAGTGTAATTATAATGGACGAAGCCCACGAGCGTTCATTATCCACGGATGTTTTATTCGGGTTGTTACGCGAAGTCATTCGTGGCCGTCTAGATCTTAAATTAATTGTAACGTCAGCTACAATGGATTCTAGTAAATTTGCAGCATTTTTCGGTAATGCCGCAACTTTTCAAATACCAGGACGAACTTTCCCCGTTGAGGTTATGCACGCGAAAAATCCGGTTGAGGATTATGTTGAGGCTGCTGTTAAACAAGTATTACAAATTCATCTACAACCAAAATCAGGTGACATATTGGTGTTCATGCCTGGTCAAGAGGACATCGAGGTCACGTGCGAGGTTCTTCAGGAACGATTGGGTGAAATTGATTCCGCACCAGAGTTGTCTATTCTTCCAATATACTCTCAACTCCCATCGGATCTCCAAGCCAAAATTTTCCAAAGTTCTGAAGGCGGTTTGAGGAAGTGTGTCGTTGCAACGAATATCGCTGAGACATCACTTACCGTTGATGGAATTGTGTTCGTTATTGATTCTGGTTATTGTAAATTGAAAGTGTATAATCCTCGGATAGGTATGGATGCTTTGCAAGTATATCCAGTTTCTCGAGCCAACGCTGATCAAAGATCTGGTCGTGCCGGACGCACTGGACCAGGTATATGTTATCGTTTATATACTCGTCGACAATATCTTGATGAGCTTTTATATACTGGTGTCCCCGAAATTCAACGAACGAATTTGGCCAACACAGTGTTACTTCTAAAATCGCTTGGAGTCAAAGACTTGTTGGCATTTCATTTTATGGATCCACCACCTCAAGACAATATTCTGAACTCTCTCTACCAATTATGGATCTTGGGTGCGCTTGATCACACCGGACAATTAACACCACTGGGTCGACAAATGGCGGAATTTCCCCTCGATCCGCCACAATGTCAAATGCTCATCGTTGCCTCTCAACTGGGTTGCACATCTGAAATTCTCATAATAGTTTCGATGCTGTCAGTGCCATCAGTGTTCTATCGTCCAAAAGGACGTGAAGAGGACTCTGATTCAGCGAGAGAAAAATTTCAAGTACCAGAGTCTGATCACTTGACATTTTTAAATGTTTATAATCAGTGGAAATCAAATGGCTATTCAAGTTCTTGGTGTAATGATCACTTCATTCATGCCAAAGCGATGCGGAAGGTACGGGAGGTGCGTCAACAGCTAGAAGAAATTTTGAAACAACAGAAAATGGATGTCGTGAGCTGCGGCACAGATTGGGATATCGTGAGGAAATGTATTTGCTCGGCATATTTCCACCAAGCCGCACGATTGAAAGGAATCGGAGAATATGTCAATTGTCGTACGGGAATGCCTTGCCATCTCCATCCTACATCTGCACTTTTCGGCATGGGATTTACCCCTGATTATGTAGTCTATCACGAATTGATAATGACTGCAAAAGAATATATGCAGTGCGTCACAGCAGTTGATGGACACTGGTTAGCTGAGTTGGGTCCAATGTTCTTCAGTGTTAAGGAAACTGGTGGAAGTGGACGAGCGAAGCGAAAACAAGCGATGGAACATCTTGATGCTATGGAGAAACAAATGAAAGATGCTGAAGAAGAAATGAAAGCGCGTGCACAGGAACAATTAGAACGTGAACAAGCTTCTGTCCGGAAGTAAGATCAATTCGAATGTATTCAATTACCTATGTCTATTATAAAGCGATTAGTTTGATGACATAAATAACCCACATTTTTTCTGTATTTACAGAAAAGAAATTTTGACGCCAGGAATGAGGGAGTCTGGTACCCCCGCATCATATCGCAGAACGCCAGGACGATTGGGATTGTAGAATCGTGTTATTTGTTTATATGAATGACAGATTATTTTCATCTGTATCGGTGAGACGACGTGATCTCTTATACATGTAGAAACACAAGAAGATTATGGGCGACTGTTTTCCTTATATTGTCTGTCATAACGCAATAATGAAATTGATATGACAAGCCATGAAATGTTGTGGTTACTCATATTTTGATACATAGTCTGGAGATTGAATTCATATACATCAATTACACGTCTAGTCTAACAATTGTTGAATTAGTCCATCCAGGTCTAGGCAGGTTCGGGTTCCGTGAAAACTGGACGCATCAGGAGTAGAAATAAACAGAAAAAACGTCTTGTACAGTGTTTTAATGAACAATCACTTTATAATTTTTACTCAATAACGATACGAAAATTTTTTCGATGTTCATGAATTGTTTTCGATACCTGAACTATTTCATACTAAGATGTTTTGATAAATTATTTTTGTTCGAATAAACTGGATAAATCCGAAATGTTTATCTTGTAACTTTCATACTCGTCCAACTTTTGTCTCATTCTAGAATATTTTCCGTGTATAGTTTTCACATATAAGATCTGTTACTTTACTGATAATTTATTCTGTAGAATCGCGTGGTATACAATGTCACAGTTTTTTTCACAATTAACATGATCGATGTTTCATCGATTACCAAACATTTGCAGAATTCAATATTTCCTTGTAATGTTTCCGAAGTGTATGACGAAAGTAATTGGCTCCGAGAAAATCTGAATAAGTAGACATGAAAGATAGTTTCGATTAATATCAACTGTTTATGTTGTAAAGTGATCATGTGAATGGATTGTTAATTATTCTCCACGATGAATTCTTGCATTAATCGACGGTTCCAAATCGTGTCACCACATATGGTGTTCACCATTTGTTATCATCCTCCTAAATCTGCTTAATAATATTCGAGTAAACATGCTCACACGATCTCAACAATTCCGTGTGATTCCGATGCCAATAAAAAGGATGTGTACATAAAATGTATATGTATATAGAGATATTTTTTTATAAACTGCTACAATGTGAAGAACTCGTGTACATTTCTCCCGGAATTCATATTCCGAAGGTTTATCATCGCAAATAAAATTTTTGGGAGATAATATCCCTCGAGATCAATGAACAGGTGAATAAAATCATGTCTCACCTGAATTGAATATATTGAATGCATTTTTATTAGGGCAAATAATGTGCTCATTATATGATTACCTTAAACAGTCAATCTTCTTATTCCACATAAATTTGGGGAGAGAGAAACAGGTGTACACAGCTGAAGAACAGTCGTCACGAACGTCTCAGGAAATAATAGTAACAATACAATAAAATTGGAAACAAAAAAAAAACGAAAAAAAACCACGCTCTTTCATATAATTCCCAAACTTCCCATTCTCTGTATCGCAATAATCACATCAAAATTTGATGTATATTCATATATAAATTAAATCTATCTTATTAAATATGATATATATACATAACTTTACGGTACAGAAATAAAACCGCAAAGTTTTCTACAATTAAGAGTAAATTTTTTCGTATGTCCATTGTGAAAACTTAATTGAAATAACTAATTTCTAATACACTACAATTATAATTTTCATTTCGCCCGTCTGCCTTTTTGTTTCTTTGGTGAGCCTAAAGGCACACATACATATAGTATATAATTGCTTTGGCTTTACGATAAGCACGGCGAGAAAAAAAGTATTGATGAAGATTATTCAGTTTTCGCTCGTTCAAAACTCAGTAAAAACATAATTACACAAATTGTTTTTACTTCGTTGTCATGAAATGAAAACAAAATTTCTCGTAAAACCGGAAGAACATATACATATATATACATACATATATTTTGGTTTAGAACGAATTGAATCGATGCTCATTTCTGGGATAACAGAGATAATATGTTCGAGGGATGTACTACAGAAGTTTGAAGGATGTACTAAGAAGAGAAATACCGAAGTTAACGATGGTTATGCCAACAAAAGCCATACAATGAAGAGAACTGCTAACCACAAAAAAGCTTTAGAGATGAATGCTTCTTCATCGAATTGTGGTGTACCTCGGGGAGCTGCAAAAGAATTCAATGATTTTTCGTAAATAGATCGTAAAATTTGATAAAGCTATCACAGTGTTCTGTCCCTACCTGCACTTGGTCTGTTGTCGCTAAAATTCAACGTGGACATAAAGAATCCGAAAGGATACCCCCCAATTCCAAATGACATATGAAAACCACCATCACCGAATCCAAGACCGGAAAATCCAGTATTTCCTTCAGGTTCTGATCTCTGTCCCACGGGTCGAGGTGGTACATTATTCCTATCAATGAATTCATATTCGATTTAAACACTGAATTCCAAACTTTAGACATTTAATTAGTAGTAATCAAATCAAACTTGAATTTTACGATTGTACAAAATGAATAACAAATAACTTTAATTAATATGAGGAAAAAGATAAGAATATTATGATGATGACCCGAACATTTCCGTTATTAGATAGAGTTCTCTGAATTTGAGATGATGAGTATTCAATGAGTTGAATACATAAAGAACTATCGACTTTAGGGAATTTTATATCATCGTGGTGAAGCATTAAGGTGGAATATGCGATACTTGACTGCAAGAAAGCTTATGTTGATCGCAAAAAGAATGACAATATGAATGTTCCACAAACTACAGTGCTACAGTTGTGATGACATTCAAACAGTACGTATCAATTCTTTTCTGAAGTAGGAAACACTGTATGACATCATTTGTATTAGTAATGCTATCATTAGTGACAGTGTTCACAGTTTATCATAATATCGATATCAATTCTTTATGGTACATGATGCGTCACCATGTCAGCCCAATATCAAATGATCATTTACCTTGGATCTTCCTGCTTCGATGTTCCTCGCCCGTACAGTGGAATAACTTTTTCCTTACTAATAGCAGCTTTACAAACTGGACAAACTTGTCTGTTCGGTCTTGTCTCAAGCCACTGATGAAGGCATGGCCAACTGAATGTGATAATTAGTTACTATTATTCTTGTTGATGTTCCTCGTCTATTATTCATATGAATCGTCATATGTTTATAATCAGATATTTCTCATACCAGAACAGATGACCGCACATACTGACTACAGCATCTTTAGCAGTATCCAGACAAATATTACATTCGAACATTCTATCATCCTTTTCCTTGTCCTTATTCGTTGAGTCAGAAGGCCTTGAAGGCCCAGGTTGTTCCTCGACAGTACTCATCGTGATCGCGTTCAATCCCTATAATCATTTTGTCTTGTGAAACTTGTTGCAATTAAATCATTTCACGAAAAAATCAATCAATGTATCGATATGGTCATTGAAAAATTAAAATTCAACGTTCCAATAGCATTATGATTTCGCCGTTATCTTTGACTTCTGTTAGATTTCGTATCTTCAACGGACGGTATCATTTTATTGTCGTTCATCTTTTTCCTCGGGAATCAAGTTCAAACGATTGAGAGGATTTTTTTATCTTTTCAATTGACAAAAAAAATGAACTTGCATCCCGCATTTATCAATATTTCGAATTATCACCAATTTCATTCCGGAAATTTGTTCATTCTGATGGGAAATATCTCAAAATAATTAAGTTATATTCAATACAGTATGGATGGCTGCATATTTCCGATAAATATTGTCCTTATGTATGGAATAGGAGGAACATTTAACAAATAATTTTTCTTCATACACAATTAAGATTGCGAGTATTCACCAATGACGTACTATTTAACTACAAACATACAGCCGTTTAACAACCTGTTAGTAGTCTAGTTGGACAATGATAAAAATTGAATTCATTCCTAAAATGAGAAAAAAGATACACATGCATAACATTCACTATCAAAACTACAAAAAAAGTGAAACTCCTGACGTCATTATACAATATCACAATAAAACAATGACAGGCAATGTCCAATAACTGATACTCCATCACGAACCAATGAAATTTTGTCCTCTTTCTCTCCCCAGAAGAAAAAAAAATGCAAAAACAACAATTCCACTATGAAAACCATGATTTTCATGTCAAGGACCACAATTACCCATTCTCATACTTTCACATACTCAAAACTATCAATCATGGGCAAAAGGGGAGTTTATAATAACAACAATTATCATTATCAAACATTTATTTTAAATGCTACGGCACATGACATGACAAATAATACCCACCTGAATTGGTTAATGAAGTCGAGGTTACGAATAGTTGATGAGACAGAAGTACTCTAAAGACTGACGTATCAAAAACTTCGAATTACACCAATCAAATATTTTCCTCTTTTCCTCTGATTCTACACTCCCTCCTCTTCATCTAAAACAATTCAGCATTCTCTCACAACTCAACAACGCGCCACACAAACAAATACGGGGATAAAAAAAATTGGCGACTCGGTTCGTCTCTGCTTGATCATGTGATATGTTGTATGTGCAATATCAATTCGACACTCGAACAGTTTTCATAATTTTCAGTCGCGTCGTTCAATATAAATTTTATCATAGAACAAAAACGGATGTACGGTATAACACGTATGCTAATGATTGAAGTTCTTGATATACTCACATCTACGTCGTTATAACCATTGCTTTCGCGGATTACGTGGCCAAAAGTTCGTTGACTGACACGTTTGTCATATGAATATGATTTGAGGGAAAGACGAAAAATGATGATATATGGAGAAACTACAAATGATATTCGCACAATTTAACGAGCCATTTGATAGGTTACTTAAATAATTATACTACATTCATGATTGTTCATTTGACTAGCGAAGTTTTCATTCCATCTCATAATAAATAACATGAGAAAAAAATCAGAAAGCATATGCGTGAGTGATATAATAATGTGTGTATGTATGCACGTATTCGTGTACGTGCAGTATACATATATGCATGCATAGATGTAGATACCATCCTCCGGCTGTTATCGGCTGGGATGGCATAGTTTTCCTCTGACTTGCCGCCAGATGGCGCATGCCATTCTCCCTTCTCTTTTCTAACATTTTCTGACGTATGAAGTTACAAAAAACAATGAAACGTCAATCCTCATCAACTCGTCTGAATTATAAACGAGAGAAAAATATGATTCTCGTTTATTGATCATTAATTGTCACAAAGGATTGAAGCACAATTATACATCGTTGGATACTTTTTTCTATGTGTATTCCATTCATGTTTGTTCAAAAGATAATTCTGTTGATTGTTGATATGGGCCATAACCTGAGATATATTGTGCTCAATTCAATTAATATTTGATTATCTCCATCGTATAATTCCATTATTTGAATATCGAACTCCGAAAGATGTTGCTATGAATAATGACAAATAAACCCAAGACACAGTAGCGAACATTTTGCGCTCTGTTCATATCGCTGCATGATATTCAATTCATAGTTCTATCTTAGATGGCGTTCTTTCCCGCCTCATGAAAGTGAATTGTTTGAAAAAGGCAATCGCTTACGTATCGATTGGCTGTAAACAAACTGAAAATACGATTTACCGAAACTACTTTTATACTTGGGGGTCAATCAATTTGGCAAAATGTCTCGTTCTTATAGTACCACGTCCTCACGAATGAGATTACGTCAAGCGAGTAAGAGGCGACCGACAAAGTCAGGAGTTTCTGTTCAACAACATCGGATAACTGCTAAAATATACAACGATGAAGGCCTGGATGTCACACCAAAACCATTAGTTCATATATCCTATCCAGCACTAAGTGAAAAACAGGAATTCGTACTTGATTCTTTTGGAATGCGACAGGAGAGCAGCGTATTGCAATTGATGATGGTCCCATCCGGTGGTTTACGATCAACTTCATCACTCATTAGATCCTCAGTATATCAACCATCTATGTTTGGTTTCGATGAAAGAATGGACAGTATACTATCTGTCAATGCTGTAAATTCCTCAGGAATTGATGATTCAGATCGAGCACCATCGCCATTCTGTTTATCCAGGTAATTTTTATGAATGTCAATCTAACATGTGATGATCCGGAAAATGCATATCTTTCAATGAATCATCACTCTAGCTCCAGTATATTACGAACTTGTCCCGAAAAAGTCTCCATCATTTTAAAAGAAACTGAGACTTTCATCATATTCGATTTGCCACAATTAACTGCGGATTTAGATACACCAGAAGGTCAAAATGTGAAAGAAGAAAATGAGCGATACGACAATATCACTGTGGGCCCAGCCGCTGTCCGGAAACTTGCTCATGCAGAAACACAAACATCGAGAATTCACACTAAATCAAGATCAACGTACCAAGGCAGGCCTGAACGAGTGAATTGTGGAACTTTTGTTAGTAATTGGGTTATGCATGATACATATAATGCACCAGAACTGTTGATTGAAGTGAATGGAAAACTTGTAGAGCGTTCAATGTCGTCGATCACTCGGCTGAATCAAGCTCAGGTATTCGTATGTCATGTTCTTCACTGTAGTATGAGATCGATTGAAATAGTCGCCCAGGTGTTGACGAGATTCCCTCATGCGTCATTAGAGAATCTGTCAGAAGAATATAATTGGCACTAACGACAGAAAGTCGTCCAAAAGCTGGTATGATTTCCATTGAAGGATATAATATTAAAAATTTGATTTTAATTTTAGGACCGTCACAAGCTCCCGAGAGTATCGGAACAACTTGACACGACAAAATCTGGAGATCAATTAACTATTATATATGGAAAACCAGCGTTCAGAGCAGCAATAGTAACAATGGAACGAATAATTGCAAGCAAATGTCATATCGTCGCGCAAAAACGTTTCAAAGGACTCATTAAACCAGATCCATGCAGCCTTAATTTGAAATTTTCCTACAGTTTAGATCTGTTGTGGACACACACCTGTCCTCAAGTTCAAGGGCGGGTAGTCAGTTGTATCTGTTGGAATCATGTGAATGAGAATCTCCTTGCCGTAGGTTATGAAGTAAGCGCGAAAGATTCTAATGGTATTTTACTGATTTGGTGTGTGAAGAATCCTGATCTCCCGGATCGTGTCTATACATTTGATTCGCCCATTTCAAGTATCGATTGGAGTCATTACAGACCGAATCAATTAGCGATAGGATTTTACAATGGTTCATTGAAAATTATTGACGTGAGTAATAGAGAGCTAGTTATCTTGCGAAAAACCTCACGAGAAAGCTCACCAACATTTTCTCCGTATTGGCAAGTTCAATGGTGGGACAACGATGAGAAAGTGAGCCTCAAAGAGGAAATATTCACAAGTAATCAAGATGGTACAATTTATTGTTATCAAACTAATGAAGATTTCACAGCGAGGAAAATGATGATATTGCCAAGAATCGAAGGAGAACTTCCAGGCGTGAAACGAGTCACTTGTTCTAATTTATATGACATTCCAATAAGCAAAAACCCTGGAGCACTTTTGTTACGGCGACACCCAACCATCACCAATGTTTACCTAGTTGGCTCGGATGAGGGCTGTGTACATCGATGCTCCACCAATTATGTACATCACCATATGGACAGTTATCTAGCTCACGATGGTCCAATTTATTCCTTAGAATACTCACCCTTCTGCTCTAATATTTTATTGACCTGTGGTGCAGATTGGTGCACGAGAATTTGGGCAGACGAAATCACAGAGCCGCTTATCACATTATCAACTCGTATGGCCTGTGTGCGCGCTGCCGCGTGGAGTCCCAGAAACTCAACAATCGTTGCGAATTGCATTAATAATGAAATATGTATATGGGATATTAGACGGAGAACTTATCGTCCGAAATCTGTCACTGTCTCGTCCAGTACAGACCGGCTAGTTCTTTTGGAATTTACTCGAAGTGGCAATCAGTTAGTTGTTGCTGATGCATCGGGCATTATTTATGTTTACAGTCTTGAAGAAATGCCATTCCCACCATTCGATCAGACTTCTGTGTTAGTGCAAGCTATAAAAAAAAGTCTTGTTACAAAGCCGGAACTTTTGAAGAAGTTGCAGAAAATCGGTACACCATTCTTGTAACTTGATTTCAATTGAATAGAAATTATACATTTGGAAATATTCAAATCTCGAGATCTATCTTCATATATCATAACTGAAGTTACTGCACGAATGAGAATCTTCCTGTTTGTCTGGAATTCTTTGTCGAATTTTTTCCACCACCATTATAAATTTCATTGGCACTGCTATCGAAATAATTCTTCGAAAATAACAAATTATTATAATTACTCACAACCGCATCAGTTCACACTTGACAGACAGACGAGAAATTGTCTATATATTCAGATTATCCCGGTAACGATCTCGAAGAAATATGTTCAATTTATATCTGTGACAAGGCAGAATAATCAAGAGACATCTGTCAGTCAGTTTGCCTAGATATCTAAACGAGAATGTGTGGAAAAGCTGATCAGAACTTTAACACATTTGTGGAACCATAAAGAATGTTGATTTCTCTCATTTATAATTCGTAGCGAATGAAATATAAATCTATTTGATTTCCTAGACTGAGTATATTCCTGAATTTCGCTTCGTCAATCATACTCCATCATGTTTCTAATCTCCACAAACATTCCTGTGACACGATGAACGATATCGTGTATGAGCTCATTTACGTGTTATACACCTTCTTCTCGCGCTTTCAATATCTAACATCTTCTCGTGCGTTCGGTCGTGAATTATCCAAGTATCTTGCAGCGAGTTATGAGTTTCATTAAAGTCCAACGTATACGCGTTCCAACCGAGAGAAACCTTGAGCTATAACTTAACCCTGGCGCACGCTCTTACATCGCTCTGTCTCAACTTCTGCGTGCGTGTGTGACCCCGAGTATGTTACATGGTTTTTTTCATCCAGCAGCATATAAACTCTAGGTGCTACTCCCATAACTTGAGGTGCCTGTTTTGTATGAAGCGCTGAATATATCGTGCCAATATCATTTTTGTCCATCCTAGGTAATGATTAAACGACGCGAAAAATTTTTTCGTTTTGGTTATAAATTACTGGGAAACAATTTGTACTGTATTGGTAACGACATTTTTCATATCAATAAAAAAAATTGGTATTTAACTGAATTTGAATTAGAAAACAATCGATGAACTGTCAATATCTAATTCGCGAACTGCTTTTACTGATTTTGGAATTGACTTCATCCATGCTGCATTGTATCACACCTGATTTCATCATTCACAAATATTTTATCTAATCTCAACATTCCCATTTCGAAGAGAAATCGAGACATAACAATATAATGCAACATACAATTGTGATAAAATTTTACAGGATCTAAAAATAACAAATTTGAGTGAAATATCTGATATTCCATTTTTTTCTGGACGTCTGATTTAATTTGTTTCGATTGATTTCAATCAAAGATCTGACTAAATTCATCCGAACTAAAAATTTCAAGTAATTCAAACCAAGCTAAATTTGTTAGAACATGATGAGCAATTGATTATACTCTGCATGTGAATTTGAGACAACAACCACAGCATGAGCTACTTCATTCCATCCTCTTCATTAAAACGGTTATCCTCATAAATATGCATATACCGGATCCAGTGAATAATGCAAGTATATCAAAAAAGTTGACGATGACTGAGAGGACTGGCTTACCGACACGTGACCTAACGCATCCGTACCGTGGGGACCCCTCTCGGATGGCAATTGGTCTGGTCAACCCAGTGTACACCTTTAAGTATTATATCTCTTCAGCAAGGAATCGCCTCAGAGGATTCATCGTGGGACTCCTTCGGGCTGTGGAACAGGCCGATTCAAGATCGTTCTCTCGTCGTAGTAGCGAAAGAGAGGGGCCTTCTCCTTCCTGCTTAGTTTGCCTGAAGGCACAAACCGCGCTACCGCCGTCAGCGTGCAGTTTCATTACGCCCGCACTCAACTATATACGCGTGTAAGTTGTGCCCAGTGATTTGGTACGTGCGTGAGAAATTATTTAATATACAATTTTACATCCACGATTTCGAGAAAAATAAAAGAACAAAAATCCCGTAAACATACGTCGTGATTTTTGTTTCGTAGAGATTTCGCATATGAATGATACGGTGATTGCGGTAGACAGAGTAATTGGACGATTTGTATATCAATCAATGCTGAAGATGATTAATTAATCTCACAACTTGAATAACAAAGGTAAATCCAGGTTGGAGAACGAAAGATGCTGCTAATTAAAATTGTAATTGCAACTTGACTCTCGTCAATAATATTCATTCAAGCAAATAACATCATATGCAGATGCCACACACCTATCATCATACCGGTGAATTAACGCATTGACCTTACACTGATATTTGATATTATCTTACCTATCACAATCCATCAGGTACATTAATATCCAATGCTTAACTCACAACATTGATCACCAACATTTGATATTATCATCAAGTTGATTATGTGATTTTCATTCAGGAGCCCATCGTCATGCTGTCGTTTAATTATAAATATTTTCCTCAAATTTTCTTCACCTTTTTTGTATGAAAATACATAAATGGGTTGGGAGCCACTGCAAGAGGATACATAAAAAGCAGTGTGTATAGTAAAGTTGAATGAGAATTGAAATGAAGGTGTAAAAGTCTGTGTGAGGTTACGTAGATGATATGCATGGGACATGCTATCGAACGTGAGAATGGAAGAGTTGAAATATAAAGGTTTAAAGCTACTGTCTACCTATTCTGCTGAACAACAAATGTAGGATGCATGTATAATGTATGTGTACGTTTGAAGTCGAGGGTCAAGCGAAATAAAGATGAGAGAAGCGAATGTTGTCGAGGATATATTTTGACCAGACCATTAGCAAGTCACGTTGCCTTGTGCACTCGTACAATAGCCATATAGAGTTTCCGATTCCAGAAATTCAATAGCTCCAATGAAAACCAATCGCTTCATGATGAAGACAGAATGTCACGCGATAAATTATTGTTGAGTTTTATCGGCATTGTCATCAGGTTTTACAAGGCATTTTCTCTGAACAGAAAAGTTTACATTATTATTTTATAGATAATCGGAGTGTTTGAACATCAAAAGAATACCCTTGAAGCATTGCCATACTCGCAAACTCCACACAAGGAGCTTCTTGATATTACAGTTGCTAATAAACGTGTCGTTAAGGCACTCAAAGAGCCAATGAGGGACTCTAAGTAGTCTCATCAAGGGACAGTCATCGGCAGATGTTTACCGTGGCTTCACTACTAATACTCTATTCTTTGTTTTCGTTTTCGCTCGTCTCTTGGGCCGTTCCTGATGTCGTATAAAAGTAAATGAAATAATAAAAATAAGGAAAAAAAAATTCACCAGTCCACGAACGGCTATACTCAAGAGCGCTAAAAGTAGTCGACCGGTTGGACGAAAATGAAGGTGGGGAGTTTGCACAGAGTGACCGGCACGACCTCTCAGAGTGGTCTGATGGAGGAGGAAGAAGAGTAGGAGTGGAATAAGACGAGACTAAGTATTGCAAGGAAAAAACTTGAGATGATAATGAGCTCGTGTTGTCTATCTGTGACTGTTGACCATGAGTCATCAGAAAAAACAGATTCGATCGACTGAACTCAATAGAACGGAATATGGCGTTCACAATTCTGCAATCTGTACCTCAGTTATAACCCCAACATTGGTGTCATAAAAATTACTTTCTCCATTAATTCTTCATCCCTGTTGCGCGAGACTATGTTTATAGTAAATAATTATATATCAGTTTGCAAGTTCTATTGAAAAAACCACCGCAAGCCACTTTGCAAATTAATCAATTACACGCCAGCACGTTTGCTGGACTCTTCATTTTTCTCTATTTCAGACTTCAAGCTCTGTATTGAATAGCCAGAGAGAATCCATGAATTAATATCTATGTAGTTAAACTGCCTGGCAACTACACAACTTGCATATAAATGAAGCGTAATCAGTAAACTCATAACAATCATCTGCACATGCCCGGACTGCTTGAAGAGTTACAATACCGATCTATGTGTGTAAACACGTAAACACAAAAAGAGAACCTGAATGAATGCCAGCAGCATTCGTGATGACGTGAGCGTGACTGGGTAATGAAGCGAAATACTGTATGTGCGGACTTGCGAGTTGGATAGCGTTGTAATAATTTTGAAGATTATTCCGCCGATATTATTCCAAAGTTTAACTGATTCAACTGATCTTTTTTCAATGTCCCATATAAATTGTGTGATTTCTTCGGTGTCTACAGTTCGCGTCTCATTAGCGACGCTCCTCAAAGCCTGCAAGTTCGCGGAATTCAGTCGATTTCAGAGACAGTTGAAGATGAGAGTTGGTAGGGCATGGGCGGAAGCACATTGGACCAAATGTAGTGACAAGAAAGTCCTTTCTTGTTGTTGTGATGCGACACACAAGGAGGTCCAGCGGGAGGTCCATAAACTTGTGTAATCTTCTCTGTGAAAGGCGTAAAAGAACAAAAGATGTTGTGTATCACAATGAGGGAGGCTATACAACTATTCACCGACTACGTGTCTCGATATACTGGTTACACCTATTCTATCCTCATGAAGGAAGGGAAGGTTGTTAAACGTAGAAAAAAAAAGAACCAACGATCCGTAGTGCAATCAAGTGCATTCAGTCTGTCAGTCAGTTATTCGTTATTTTTCTTCCTTTTCTTCTTCGTCCACCACTTCTTATTCCTCTCGTTTCATTCTCTTGTTGCTTCATCTATGTCTTCCTCCTCCTTTTTCCTGATTACTCTTGATTCTGCAATAGACCGATGTTCTGACCCTTCTCAATCTTTTTTGTAATGAAAAATGTCTTCACCACCAGAAAATTCTTTGACGCGTTATAAAATGTTATGTACAAATGTTTGAATGTGTAGTTACGTAGAACTCGTAGAAATAAAATAATACCTTGTATGCTGATATGCTCCGAGAAAACACACAAGGAATATATCTCTCCAACATTGTGTATTCCAAGTTCGTAACAGCGTGACACGTGCAGGCATGTTGAACGTGCCAGTATACGTGGTACGAAGCGTTTTGTTGAGAGACCCAGTCACGGACTGCGACACGAGGACAATGACGATCTACAGATTCAAATAGAAAATAAAAGAATGAAAAGAAGAAGCGATGAAGTCTATTGCGGAAGCTATATTCTAAGGGCGAATTGCGCAAGATACCGCTATTCGGTTAATAGCAATTTGCCCAAGTGCCGCCCACTTATCTGCCCCGGAGGTTGCTCACGTGTGTCGTGTTTATTTATTTACACAACTTTTATGTATATACAGCGTTTTGAAACAGGTTACCACCAATGTATATTATCGGTAGAATATTAACTTTTCCAACATCTTTCATCATACATCATATGGTAGCCCAATGACACAAGTTCAGCTATTTTAATTGTTTGTAACGAGTTTTTCATATCAATTTATATGGTGAACTGATGAGTATCCCAGGTGTTGGATTGCCAATGTGGCATACATGGAAAACGTAACGATGTCGGTACTATCTTGAATACTCTCGACAGCTGTCAATTTACACGTGTACCTCTTTTGCGTTAGAACTCACTTGTCTGTTACCTCTTACTACAAGACCATTAAATAAAAAACAGAAAAAAATAAAGACATAGCATATGTGGAAATAGCCATAACCAGCGTTTATATTCTCTCGTGAATTCATAGTGCAAAAGATGACGAAAGATTGAGACACATCATCTCCAATCTTGATGCTATCTGTTTCCGCATCTCTGATGGAACATTCAGTGATCATAAAAACGTGAAATCGTTTACCGCATCGGCAATCGTCAGAAATTGACTTAACCACAATGTAGTATAGATATTATATACAGTTGGATAAAAGTTGAACTGTTCTCTCCCTGTGTTGAAGAATCCCGACTTCCGCCATGTGAATTATTGTGCGGTTGTTACAATCTGATGAATGTAGAAAATCGATTGGTTAGTTTATGATACCGCGACAAATTGGTTAATCACTTGTAGGAAACTGCATCGATCTTCATTCATTGAGTATGAAACTGAAACGAATGATTATCAGGGATAAGTTCGCATTCACCAGCAGTAACAGACAGCAATTAATTTGATTTTAGACGTTGATCGTCGGCGATTATCTTAGAATTGTTGTTTACCACTGTTAGAGACAGTTGGAGTGACTGGATTCTGCTGACGCATGATATTGAAACTAGTTAGGAAGTGAATTCACAATTAATTACTATAATTTTATTTTTTGTTAACACTTTCTTACCTGGTTTGAATCATAAGTGAGATAATAGACGAAAGAGAACTATCTGGATTATATAATACGAATTCACATTCGGTAACAGAATATCTGATGATTATTCATGAATGCTCAGTGATCAATTGAGAATAGAAGAGGTCGACGCTACGTTTGAATATTTTTGCATATTGAAATTCAAAATACCCTTAGCAATTCAGAATATTTTTTGGAACTATTGCCATTTGCAAATGACTTTCGTTCCATCCAGTAATTGTATGATTACTTCTTTTACATTCAAGAATATCATTTAGAAAAACTCAATGAGAGAAGATGAAGAAAAATCATCATCAGGGAATTATTGCCCGCCTTTGGGGACCGGTTAGTCTTGATCAGCACCGCGGGACGACCGTGTTTGACATAACCAGTTCGACGCTGCGGGCAAGGACTTTCTATCAAAACGTTCTTCATTATGGGGCGGCACTGTGAGCCATGACCATCGCAATAATTCATTGTTCTGACACTGTTCATGACATATGTCTACGTGTTCATCATAAAATACTAAAATAGATTAATTATCAACGAAATACTTTCCAGTATTATCGCAATATTCATTTTCATGGAGCTGAGAAGTAACTTTTATGCAAAAGTCAACGCGGAAAAGATTGTGATAGTGCATGGGTCATGTCTTTTATCAATAGCCCGCACGTTTGCTAATATTATTAATTACATGCAATAAACTTTGAACCTGCATTTGCATAAACGAACTTGCGTTTATCTGTAGCATTAATCAGCTATTGGTTATGCCGCCATGAGACCATGTACATGACTGTATATATGTACAAGAAAGACGAAAAGAATACGAAAGAAGAAGAGTATAGCGCGCGACTCACGGACCCTACTTCGTGTACTCTCATTCGTTTATTTATGATTCTTCTTTTTTTCACCTAAACATCGTCTTGGCGCGTTTCACGTAATTAGCGTTACTAATTAATGAACGAAGGCGCCATAATTGCATGTGCTACAATACATGTTCTATTCAGCACTTATTCGTGAACTAATGATATTTTGTTTCCTCATGTCAAATTTTATATGTATCCTGTATCCTTCTTTGATGTTTATCATCATTAAAATTAATTGAAGGTAAATGACACTGATAATTGGTCGAGTGTGAATCATGTCCATCCGACAGTTTCTTTATCTAAAAAATAGCTTTCATCAAGATTTTTTCAACTTTACATACACAAATAAATTGGAGAAACCATTGTAGTAAATACGAAGGAGTAATATTAGATGACACTTGGGATGGTTCCAGAGTCATTTTCATACTGCGTAACAATGAATTTATCTTTTCTAATTAGACTTTGAAATTTTCTGCAAATGAACCGTGTTATGAACATAATTCTAAGATGAGTTATTTATGTTTCAGGGAGCAAAGGAGAACGGTGGCGACTGCGATACGATACATCGTTGAATATGTTCGCTAGACTTTGCAGACTTACTTCCGACGGTATGTTTCAAACTATATGTATAAGTGTAAGATATATGTGATGATGTGGACCACGAGTATCCCTCTGATCCTTACATCATTTATATTCCTCGACGTGGGCCGCTGTAATTAATACGAGAAAGAGTCTAGTTCGATGGTGGGCCTGTGCATCCTCGTGTACTCAGTTAACGGACAATGGATGCCGACCGCGATATATCACTGCCGCGCGCTCGGTTGGTGTGTCTTCTTATATAGGTAGACTTCTGCCATCGTCAACGAGAGAAACTTCTGCAAAAGACCATCCTAGTGATTTACGAGTTGCTTGTTGACTTCTCCTTCTTATCCTTATTTTTTTTATATTCTTACCTCAATCTGACGTCGCACCCTTTCTATATACAGCGTTTCTCCCTTTAACTTATTCTTCAATATCAACATCATCGAGTGTGTTCCACAGCGGAAATGTCGCGTGAACCACTCGTCAAGTTGCTTCCTTTCTTGCTCGTCGCGTGGAGAACATCGACGTTTGTTCTTGTAAAAACAGATCGTTGCTACTCTAAGATTATATGTGATTCACTTATATACTGACAGTCAAACTCTATTAGCGCACAAACAGGATACTGTGCAAGAAGATGGTTTTGTCGGTGTGTAAATACTTCAATGAGATCTGTACAATTAATGATTAATAAGATCATCATCATCATCATCATCGTCAATGAGATTATTGATGCAGACATTGTCTAGGACAATTTTGTGAACTGATATATTTCATTATGGTGAAATTGCAAGATGTATCCTTGTTGGAGAACTAGGAACATAAATTTCATGGAAGAATTATTTCCCAGTGATTTATGAGAATATCAAACTCTGCATCTATATTTTTTACTTCGCATTTGGGGCAGCATCCAAGATCTGGAATAAATAATTTGAATAATCAGAGTTGTAGTGAAGAGTTAACATTCAAAGTTTATCATTAGCATTTTCTTATATCATCATGAAAACACATCCATCATCGTGGTACGTATGAGATAGAAAGTGAAGAAATTGCAAACGGCGCCAAGGTATTCCAGGGGAGAATCCAGTTATGAGTATTGCTGTAAGGTTTCATAAAGCTTGCTCTCGCAGTAAGGCAGGTCGTGAAGATTATATTTTATTTTGAATGATCGGAACACAGCGAATAAACAGTGCCAAAATGCATGAAGATAATTATATGTCTATAAAATACGATGAGAACATTTAAATAGTACATAAAGAATTTTGGCATTTGCCAAAGAACCATATGGGAAAAGGAATTATATAGCTCTTGAAGATCGCATGCACACTCGAGGTCGTGAGGTAATACGGCAATGGCTCTCACGCTCGCATGGGCCTTTTTCACCAAGCCACGAATTAACTTTTTTTGGTTTTACGAGGTTACAATCGCCGTGAGTTGCGAACTTGTATGTATGGTACATCTTTGGGGCCATATAACTAACGACGAATATTTATGTAACCTCAATATGAGTGCAAAACAACAGAAGAAACATTGAGGACGCAACACTAAAACAAATTTAACGAATGTCTAATTTCTGTGATGAAGAAAACATTGTAACTTTTATTAATTTTATTAAAAAATGAATAATTATTCCAGAAAACTAAAAATGGAAAACTCTATATGGTGTTTGGGTTGTGAGGTATACGAGGAGATAAAAGAAGAGTTCGGGAATAAATCTGAAGAGTGGTAACACAACGATAAAAGAAAATAATCGTTGATCGTATATTTATTTATACAGTGGTGTCTTTACGAAATGAATTCAACGATTTCCTCGGAACGTTGGACCGAACTTTTTATGCGACCCCCCGACGTGTGCAACCATGTTTTATCGACTAAGGCGCAGGGACTGTATAGTTTTATGGAATATAGTTCTTTATAAGAGGTTCTCGATCCCTGGAATTGCAATATGAAAGGCGCCAGAATGAAGCCATTAATTGACGCATTAATTCCACCATGTGAAACATGGCGTCATTGTTCACATGAAAAAATATTGAACAAAGGACCGAGAGGAAAATGTTCGAGATGAATTTTCAATAACCTAACATTTTTTTTCGCATCTTCTACCGAACATTCGAAACATTACTCATCATTCACCATGACTGTGTTGATGATAAGGCTTGAAAATAGTGAATGTACAGTGAACAGATTTGAGTTATTGATGAGAAAGTTTATGATATTGCAAAAGAAAACTATTCCTTGTTTTTATATTAGCATGACTCGATAAATGTAATTTATTCCAGCAAAGGTCAATTTTATCTCGTAGAAAGTTACTTCAAACGCTATAATTTCCTCTGCTTAGATACTGAAATGTGAAATCTATCCGTGTCTTTGAAACAATTTCTTGAAGGTCTTACATTACTTCAACCATATTCATGTGAACGTATTCTGTTGATATTTTCACATACGCAGGGCAAACAAAAACATCTCCACCAAATATTATTCTCATAATAGTGAACTGTATACAAATGAGAGAAGAATAGTCCAATACCCCGAAAGGGTCAGTTGACTTTGGTGTTGCTTGCCAAAAATTTTGATGCAATCGCCATTTCATCTTCATATTCTCTCCAATTTGCATTCATTGAAAAAATACTCCATGCATCAACAATGCACCTTGTTGCGCCGCTTTCAACACAGAACATGCCAATTTTTTGTGGTCCATCGAATCTCAGTCAATCGCTATAAACAACTCAATCGAACCAATAAATTTTGCGATGGACACATTGGTCGTAAACAATATGAAAAAAATTACATTTCACGAAGCTGATTCATACTTCATTTTTCACCTATGTAACTTCCATAAATTCCACATAAACACTGTTCGCAATTACACGCTTAACAGTAATCACATTACTCGAATATAATTCTAGTGTTTGTGGTACGATATCAGGGTCTATGTATATACGACATCAAAAATTGTGAGCTGAAAATGATGATGATACAGGTGGCAATGGCACCATGCCAGTGATCTCTCATAATTCACAATTAGTGTATACAGTCAATTGCTATATACTACCTTCAATTTCTCTTGTTACGTCGTCGATGTGAGTGCCATTTACGTGTGAGAGAATCGTCTTTTTTCATCTTTTCGCATCCTCCAACCAACAAAGTACTTATATCGTGGTTATAAGAAAGAAGCTGTGGAGTTCGTTCCCTAATATCGATGCGGCGAATCGTGAATTATGAAGGTGGCCTTCGTATATGAACGTGGCGCGGTGAGTCAAGAAAAATTATTGCCAGCGATTTGTTATCGGCTGCGCAAAATATACCAGAGAAAGAATAATATATACATACAAATATATATTT
>JABMBR010005585.1:0-14638 GCA_018881525.1 Meteorus sp. PSUC_FEM 10030008
AATAGAAATAATAATAATTATAAATATTGGATAAAATAAAATATTCTGTCGATGGGGGGTGTTTGCTGGAAAACATGGAGATATTTTATTTGTCGGCATGAAATTTTTATCATTCGCGTGAGCACGAATATTGAATGAAAAAGAAGAGAAAACAAAAACTGTGCTCTTTCAATTGAGGATGGAAAAATAATGAAAAATTAAGTGTGACAGTCGGTGGGGAAAATTGAGTGGCAAGCTGTGAAGAGTGGTCGCAAAGTGGTTGCTATATTGTCGGTGGTATCGGCATCGAGTCAATCCGCGGGCTGTAGGAACCAGAAATATGTATATATATGTAGTCGTGCAAATGCGGAAGAGAGAAAGCCAGTGAGAAAAGCAAGAGAGAGAAAGCAGCATAGAATAAGGAGATTTCTGGGCACGCGCACTCCACCTGCTAGCGTGTAACGGCACGCGCCATCCTCTCCGTTTCCCTCTCACGTGCCCTCAGCTCCCTCCCTCACTGGCGGATTCTCCCTACTCTACGTTGAGAGACGCGAACCGACATCCTCCCGCTCTCTCACCCTCGCGCTCTAATCCTTCCTTTACGCGTGCCACACAGCCGTGAGTTGGGACGACGCGCAGGAGTCAATTGCTCGTGGGCATCGAGTGGACGAGCTTGCTTTTTTTCCACCGTTATATATTCTCACTCTGTTGTCACACGCTTGACATTCTCTTCTCTGCAGTATCGTTGATGAGAGATTGATGAAGAAGATAAGAAATAAAGCGACAACGTTGTTGGATCGATTATTTTCGACATTTCACAAATTGGAAATTAAATTGTTTAGGCTATGAAGAATTTAGCCAATGAAATTGTTCATCAATGTTTCTACCTATCATGAATATTTCGATATCAACGTTTCCAGTAAGCAGTGATAATTCATTGATACATTACGTCACTTTGAGTGTGATTCATTATTAATAATGGATGACAAAATTTGATCTTATAAAAGAAAGCACGGAGAGTGACGACAAGAGGATAACAAACGTAAAACAACAAACACGATCTCAAAGTGAATGTAGCGAAGATGTGAGCATATCGATATGATAGCGAGAATCATCTGGCAATTTTTGCAGCAACAAATACAGTCAGGGACGCAATCCGTTCGCAAGACATGTATGACTGCATTAGGATGAGAGGATAATGCCGTGATGGAAAACAAGAAGGGAGGCGATGGACGTGAGGAAATTGTGCTCGTATAAATCCTCTTATCAATCGATTTTTGTTCGATGCAAAAAAATGGAATTGCAGTGTTGATTATTTTATTTTCGGACAAATGAACTAGTCGTTGATGAAGATTTCATTATGGGATTGATGAATTAATGTTAATTAGTAGGATGAAACTAGACCAGAAGCCTCAATAATGGCACGACGAAAAAAATTAAATTATCGTGATAAAGCGTCGTACAATGTGCAGTGTATAAGACAATATATCGAGAGCGCAAACGGGCGCTTGGAACCACCTGTTGACAATTTACGAAAGGAAAATTGACAAGTTGTTTGGCGTGCAAGACGCGCACTTCAACATATTCGTCATTATCGTTATAATAAATCATGCAATAACAATTGATAACAACATGTTGTAGTGTGTATTTGTGCACGGTTGACAGGTATGAACATGTTCACGGTGGGAGAGTTGTTTGATATCTGTTGTTCATGCCAGTACACCACGATGACTGGCAAGTTTGGTTTACAACTCAACTCGAATCATTGATACAAATGAAAAATGTAAAGTTGAGAGAATTGGCAAGCCCATCAGCTTAATCAATAGATTCGAACATGGTAATGGCATATCGACTAAAGACTCGCAGAGTTTGTTCAAGTTCGACTAGTTGACTTGTGGTGGTGGATTTGTAGTGTATTAATGTGCGTGTGTATATGGTTGTGTGCGGCCATGTCAATGTATGTGTATGATACTTGATATTATTCACACTCACAATCGTACACACTGTCGAGTGTGTTGACGCGCTTCGGGGCGCCTATCGTTCGTACCCATCACTCTCTCGCGGGTCGTCCGAGTGTTGAAGAGAATAAAAAAAAAATATCAAAGAGGTCAAGAGTCGCGGAAGAGTGCGTGACAAACTCGGGCGCACGGGTTCGCCCCGCGCTCGATGCGTCTTGTTACAAATGAAAAGAGAACAGAAACGTTAATAAATAAATAAAAAATCTGTGACCGTAATAATCACTCCGTTGTTTCACGTCATTTCTTATTCCAGTGATTAATGACATCGAGTGAAACACCTCTTCCACTTCTCCTCATCCTATACTTGGATTGTTCGATAGAATGTAATTCAACACAACACCAAATAATAAATAAAATAGAGCAAACAAACAAAAAATAATTGAGTGAAAAGGTGCGAGAAAGAAATAAAAGAATAAACAATTGTGAATGTGACAAATAAATAAAAAGAAAGTTTTCCGTTGACTTTTTTTTCCTTCTTTTCTTTCATTTTTTCTTTTTTTTTTTTCAATCAAACTGATCGCCGAAATATTTCAAGACAGAAAAAACATCAGAGGAGTTCATAGTGAAATTATTCTCGATCAAAAATATTGCGAACATTATTTGATTGACATCTTGAATCATTGTTGCAGCAACGCGGATCTCTTTTACTGGAATGATGGTACGTCAGAGAGAAAAAAAAATGAAATTATTATATAAATACAAAAATATATATCTCTAGAGATATATCATGAACACAACTGTTTTCCGTGTTTTCAAACATGTTTGGCATGCGAGAAATGTATACATGAAAAAGTAGCGTACGTATAGGTGTATCACGCGCGCGTTCTGCTGCAGGCCAATGGCGCAGTCATGCGCCGCTATGTATGTGCATATTTACTCATTCGTACATAGATATAGATATGTATTTATGTATCGATATATAAGTACATATGAATATAGTTGATGTTGTGAGCAGAACGGTAGTGTATGCACTGAGAGTGTACCCGCACGAGAATTCGCACAATGAATCGACTACGACGTCGACTACAACGGCAACAACAACGACGATGACGACGTATACATTCATAACGGCATTCTCAGTCGGGCATCGATAACAGGGTTATATATTAAAGCTATGTACAATGTCACAAATCGACATTACGGTTAGGTTCTTCCCTTTCTTCAATTTATTTCTCATACAACAATGATCAATTTTACATACCAACGTTTTTCCTAATCACCACAATGTTTTGTGCGCTCTAGATAATTAATTAAATACACTTTTTCCCTTGTTCTATTTTCTACACTGCATTGAGTTAATTTCTATAATTTATTTTTCATATAATTTCATTATCATTTAATTAATGTTGGTTGTTGGTTGTTGATGAGTGTCGAATATATCATCTCCTATTATACATTTTCTGCATCTCTCTCGTTGTCATTTGGCTACTTAATTTTATTCTCCACTTCGTAGTTTTTTCGGAGTATATTTAGCCGCGTGACGGAGAATCTCTCGTGCGGAGGACGTTCGCTGTAATGGCTATTCGTGCCTTGCACGTTCACTCTATATCGATATTCATATACACATATACATTCGAACACTCACACATGCGCATACACATGTATATATAACGATTGTGAGTATTACTGAAGATGAATGTTTTTTTTTATTTTTCACCATTCATGGGAAAACCAAAGTTGTGGATATGAAGAAGTAAAGCAACTATCTGATATCTCATGGTAATGAATGTGTCAATGATTGATCTGATTGGAATGAGAAAGGTGGTAAGAAAGCTTAGGAAAGTATAATCGGAGAATTTGTATTGCAAATTTCAATACAAGAAATTGATCGATTTTCTTAAATGAATGTCTTGGAAGTGTTGCGATTACTCTGATGATATTTATGAAGTTCCACCTGAAAATATTTGAAATGTTGAAGAATGTGTGATTTGCAACGTGACGAGATGATTATTAGAGAAGCTGAAACGCTGCCACTTGCATAAAATTTTATGTCTTTTTCTGGAATTTTAATTTTTGAGAGAGTTTGTGATAAGTCGTTCACGAAAATCAGAGTCTGAAACTGTCGGATTGTTGTCGTAAATCCAATTGAAGTGGGGTGAAGCCACGGTTTTTAATAACGTCAACATTTTCTCGAGTAATTTCGTGCAAGCTCATCATGTCGATTGCGTCATCGTTTTCTCCACAGACGTGGGAAAAATGTTCCGAAATTCAGGTCATGAGTCCGGCAGGATTGACCGTCATCTTGAAGCGGACGACTCTCAGTTTGATATTTTCGAAGATTCCATTCGATATTTCAAGCAGATTCTTCCAAGAAAATTATACGAGGAATCAATCGAGGAATATCTATCATGAATCAATTCTTCTGCGAATTCGTAATATTCATGTCCCTGATGAATTTGAAATATTTCATACATGAAAAAAGTGTCCACAACATTAAGTTCATCAAATGTCATTCTACGTCTGCAGATTCTTTTTCTTGTTTCATACTCTGCGTCTCTGATTTTTCTGGAAATCTCATGAGCAAAACCATGGGAGGGGATGGAAAACAGTGCATGAGGGGGAGAATAAAATAGGGGCAGAGGTGAAAAGATTCGAGGAGATGAAGTTGACGCGCGAGGGAACTCAACCTCCTGGTGAGGATTCTACCAGCAAGGTGGCGAGCTGGGGAGGGCGTGTAAAACCTCTCGCCACGGATCGATAGAAAGGCCAGAGGGTTGAATGTGTATATATTCATGAACATGTGGCGTGTGTGTGTGTCTGTGCGCCAACGACCGTCTGCATAAATATAAGTGTGTATGCACTCATCAAATCTGAAAGAGGATCGTAGCAGTGTAGTTGCTCGCGCGCTGCTGTCTCGTTACTCATCGTGGGTAATTTTTTTCCTTATTGACTTATGTATGTGGATATACTAGTGAATATTCTGGGTTTCTTGTTTTTGTTACGAGCTACCGCCCTCTTACTCATGAACTGATCACTCTATCATGTAGCAAACTGGTCATTCCATATCATCACAAATGGAACAAATCATCCGAGCAGGAATAACACTTTCATATACATGTTGAGGCTACATATCAATATGGAATTTAGAAATTTCATTTACCATTTGATTCAGCTTGATCACACGTACAAGGTGACACCACATTAAGTGTCACATGGCTGTGGTATGAACATGAATTGATGGCAAAGTAGAAACTGCTTTGCAATTCCAGATCAGAGTGAATTCGATTTGATTGCAGTCGACTGTAATATTGTTAGCCAGTTACAATCGGAGGAAGAGGACAATGATGAAAATCACAGGCGATCTAACGACAGAATCCAGCGTTTTTTTTTTTTTTTTTGATATTATTACTCCGTTTTTTGATGTCATTGTTTTCCCTGATTGATTATTTGTCAAATATGCAAAACTGAGCGCGGATTGAGTTCGGTCATTCATACGATTTTCTTCTTGTTGATTGACATGCTTCGGAACTTTTTTTTCCACAATATGAAATGAATTCTTTGAAATAACCGCAAACCGATTCATGAGACTTTGTGTCTGTGAAATGATTCATCTGTCTGTGAAAGCGTTGAGTGTAAAGAGTCGAATTTGTTGCTGTGTCGGACGTGAAGACGAGGGTAATATATATCATCGTTTTTGTCTTCATCATTGAGAGGAAGAATTGCGAGAAGTGCGTACATTAACTTCTGCTGATATTGCATAGCAATAAAATAGGGAATTTGGAACATTGACATATCGTATTGTTCTTCAGACAACCCTCAATGCCGTCACCCTAATCTCACTTCGTTTTATGAAAAACTTCACAATTCTAATTTTCTTATTAATAGACGAGCGAATTTAATGACGAAAGCAATAATTTCGATGACCAAAAATAAGATAAAATCCTATCCATATAAATATCATTCGAATATGGAGCATTGAATTATTTCTCCAATTCAGATTCACATAATCTCACTTTCTGGATAGGTGGGTGCGTACACACAAGTGAAAACCATTGAAGTAGTGGCGCGGCAGAGGACGCGATGGTTCTCACGGCGGCGCGTGGAAATCGATAACCCAGCGACACTTTGATATCGTGCGCATAAGACTCTAACCCCCCATGCTTTCAACCCTTCATTGTTGTTGTTCTTGTTGTTGACATCGTCACCGTCATCACCGCTGTCATCTTACCCCGCGAACGTTATTTACCGCATGTTATGTTTGGAAACCACTGCGTAGCACAGTTTGTATAAATCATTTGAATTTTCAACTGGTGTACAACAAAAAATACTTTGCTAATGCCTGCATACTTAGTGTTACATAAATCTTTTCATCTGTCATGACTGAATTTCTCCATATTTACTCCTGAAAGAATATTAGAAACCAGTATTGCCTCATTTTTCCCTCTCTTCACATCTGAATTCAGTCTGCAATTTCATCTGTTATGCATACAAATTCGTTTGATTAATGAAGATGACACCGAATAGAAATATGTGCGAATTCTCACACAGCAACAGTTTAGTCACTCCGTACCTCTATATTAATCGTAATTGTTTGTTCAATAGTCCATTCGATTGATATCATTTCAACACTCACTCATACATTTCACTTGCAATTCATGACGTAAATATGAAACTTGCATTCAACAAAACTTCTTTTTGATTCTGGTTCGATATTGATTGGAATGAATTGCTGTTTATATCGGTGATTCCATTAGAAAGTGTGAAAAAAAATACGCGATAATTCATGCCTTGCTTCTCACACATGGATTAATGCATGTAAGTTAAATCAACGAAAAATGACAACAGCTAGTCATTAAACTGGTTATAAAGTATAAATATGTAAATTGTCCAATAACAACGACAACGACGATGACGACCAAGGCTCACGTCCAATGGAATTATATAACGTTCTTATAATGCAAGGGACACGCGTATGACAATAGAGACAACCAAGTGGAAATAGTGTACATTTATTGGCACTGTGTCTCTTATGTGCATAATGTATACGTTTACTATGAATGTATGGTAGTTAATGAGGTAGGATTTGAAGTATATGCAACCTTGAATGTACTGACGTTTCGTTATTACTTCAGAACATTTACGCGCTCTATGCAGTCACTGTCGTTCCGAAATTCGTAAGAATTGATATCTTTAAAAATAGATTTGGACGGAGAAAAAAATGGTCTACTAAGATTTATCATAAATCTTCATTGAAAGTGATTTACATATCACTGTTTTGGGCGTTGCTATGTGTACTGAATATAATTTAGACATTCCAACGACGATATATAAAATGAAATTAAATGGTACAATAGTTGTTATGATTAAAATACGAAGTTTTTTTGTTTATTGGAAATATTTGAACTTTTTGAAATTTGTTTCAGCAGCAAAAAATTTTGAAACGAGCTGCTGAGGACTTGGAGTCCACGAGCGCTGGTAGCGCTGACGGTGGTTTTGGTGAACCGCCAGTCAAAGTACAATGCACACAAGGCCAACATCAGCAGGCGCAATCAGCGACTGGTGCTGGTGGAGGTGCAGGCGGCGGTGGGCATCATGGTCTTGGACATCAATCTGGAAATGGATCAAATGCTTCGGGAAATCCAGGCGCAGGCGGTAATGGTGGTGCAGGTGGTGCTGGATCATCAGCTGGTAATAATGCCAATGAAGGTTTAACCAAGTTTTCTGTCGAAATTGTTCAGCAATTGGAATTTACGACATCTGCAGCTAATTCTCAAGCTAAACAAATTTCCACGAACGTTACTGTCAAAGCCTTGACAAATGCCTCAGTGAAAAGTGATCTGGTGAACTCGTCGTCTTCACCTAAATCCGGTTTGGACAATGTCTCGTCGACAGTATCATCGCGTAATCAGTCGACCAATCAAGGGGGTGGCGGTGGCAATGCCGGTGGTGGAATTGGTTGCGTGGACATTGGTAATCTTGTTGAATGTAAACAAGAACCTGATAATGAGTTTGTCGATCTTGAACAGTGCGCAGCTGCACTAGAGAAAGATGCGGCAGCCAACGGCGCTGGATTTCCAGGGTTTTCTGATTTTATTGGTGATGACACAGGCGATGAAATAATTACTTCGGACGCATTCAAAGATCTCATATCAGAAATATCAGATTTCCATCAAGAATTCATGAAGGATTTCGATTTTGAGGATAAAAGTGTTGATCCGTTGGGTGGTAGTGGTAATGGTGTTGGTGTTGGAGTTAATGTTGGTGTTGGCAATGTTACTAATTCTGTACCTATAAATAATGGACAAATAAAAATTGAAGACGATAAAGATGCTGTTCATCAGCATGTAAATAATAATGGTGTAAGTAATGGCGCAAATAATGGTAATATTGGTTCGACTTCAAGTCCAGGCGGTTTGGGCTCTACCTCGCAGTATTCACCCGCACGTATGCCATATTCAGGCTTGGATTTCAAATCAGAAATGAGTCCAGCCGCACAGACATTGAAACAAATGGCTGAACAGCATCAACACAAAAGTCAACAGCTTGGACTTGGTCCATTCAATCCATCTGGAGGTGGTGCACGTGGTCCTGCATCTCGATCGCCTTATACAGAGTTTCCACAATTTGGTGGTAACGCAGATTATCTTGGCAGTCCGGGTAGCAATGGACCAACAGCTAGTCAAAATCAAAATAATGCCAACGCACAGGGCAATTATCACAAAAATAATAGTAATCCGAGTGGAGGTTTTTCGAATCAACCAACCAATGACATGTTTGGAACACAAACGCAATTCTCTGGTTTGGGTGATATGAAAAGGCCGCAGCAAACGGGCGGTAAACCAAATATGATTGGCCCAACCACTGGTTATAAGCAACAATATTCTCCTTATGGTAGTCCAGGATCAATGCCAAATCACGGCAGTCCTGGATATCCATTACCGCCACGCGGGGCACAAAGTGGTGGCCCGAATCAAAATAATTCTGGACAGGGTCCATTCACGAGTTCGACACCACCAAGGCCGCCGTCAGGATCCGGTTCTTCCACAGTGCAAATTAATCAGGCTCAACAATTGCATATATCCAATCCCGGGCACAACATTCAGGTGAGTTTTGTGTTTGAACTTTTTACTTCATATCTGTTTGTATAATTCTTTGATTCAGTTTGAGTATCAATCGCTGATTAATTCTCGATAAATCGGCATGACTGTGAATATTTGTTGCGCATCATGGCGACCTAGCTATTTTTGAAACAGTAAATAACTGTAGGGGCCATTGCGAGGGCGGTATGTATATTCCGCCGGTAGGCAACTGTTCTACCACTGACTTCGCCAAACGACGCGCCACCGAGTGCAACAAGTTGTTGTATTCGTCTCTCTCCTTCTTCATTCTCCAATTTTCCCTCTCTTATGTACCAGTTCGCACATTCTCTACCGCTCTGATAGCCTTTCGGCGCGGTTCAATATGCGCAGTCACCGTCTGCTCCATTTATTCACCATCATAGTACGCATGTGTGCATGCACGTGTATATAAACGTGTGTGTACAAGCGCTCGAATATATTTGGACACCTCTATTTTGGTGCGTTGAATTTTCTTCGATATATTATGTTTCTAAATTAGTTTTCAATCATGCAAATACTTTTTTCAAGGTTCTTTTCTGTGGCATGAGGGCGTTGAACAATTCAAAGCGGTGCATAAGCCATTTTTCACGTTAATCAAATGGAAGAATTGAAGATTTTCTATTTTTCTTCTTTACCTACTACCCAAATATGATCAAATACGAATAATTATACGGTCTACATCTTGGTGAAATAGGAGAATCTTCGACGATTGTGACATTTCTTTTTCGCATTCCACAAAAATTTCTATTTGTTGTTTTTACTATTCCACCTCTACGTAATTTCTCTCCTTGTAAACAATTGTTACATTGTTCAGAAATTCCGGACTCTATTTTCATTTTGGTGCGAAACTTCGAGACATATGTTTGAAGTGTAACTAATTTTGAGAATTCGCACGGGCCTCAAAAATAAATATAAAAATGCAGACTTTGAGATTGGATGAGGAGTATTTCGTACAGCTGATTGTGATGATAGTTCTGTGCTCCAATTTCAATTGAATCAAATATAGTTTCCCCAATAAATTCTCTTCCTATAAATTCATTATGCGAATCAAATTATTGTTAAAACCACATAGGCATTTCTTGTTTATTCATAATTAGATACAATTGCGAACGATGGTAACATTTCGATTATTGAAAAAAACCAAAACGAGAGCAGTGGGCTTTGTATTTACGATTTCATGCAAATTTTTCCTTTGCCAACTGTCCGCATTGTCGCACATTTTCCCCTTCTTCACTGCCCCTCTCTTTCCTGTTCTCGTCCTCCTTCAAACTTCACCGGAAGTCATCGTGACGTTATTCAAGTGCGATTGGGTTCAAGGGTTATATACATTTATATTTTATTCACTTTTATCTTCGTTTTTTTTTTTTTTTTCATTTTTCTCCTACGTCCATACCATACGTTCGCAGTCATATTAATTCAATCCGTACGAATGGCCAGGGACGATACAAAATAAAACTGGAACCAAATCGTTATTTAAAAAGCATATCGTTGATGCCGCATAGGTCATGGATTTACATCAGTAGTTTATGGCTGTTATCCTTGTGGTAATATAAAGTTGCGTCCATTAAGAATACAATTGATCCTATCTTTTAATAATGGAGCACGGGATTCCTTTTCAGTTTGTTAACCTTCGTGTCACCTGTATGTAAAATAGTATCCAATTTAATTATGGAAACACTTTCTGTATATTGATTTGAGTATAAGATAAAAAAAAAGGACATACCTTCTAGTATATTCTCCAAAGATAATTCAGTCTTCTCATTCACTGTATAATTTTTTCGTTAACTCTCCGATACTTTTCGATGTGTAACAAACAACCAATGTCATTTACGTGCATATCCAACGTATCTCAAATGCACGGAAGTGTAAATTTCAATGGAATAATTATCGTGTTTAATTGGAAGATTGAAAATATAAATGAATGGTGATATACGTTCTAGTTGTTATTAGAGACGAACGTTATCTTTGTTTACTCACGACCACTACCTTTTCTTTTTTGTTTCATTCCAACTCGATATTAGTTATAGTCTATTAGCGTATACGTATATCACATCCACTAGCGGCAGATTCCTATGCCCATACAATAATACAAATGTGTATGTAATATGTATGTGGATGCAGTTGAAGGTTCGAGTACGCGTCTATACTTGTTCAGTGCACGTGCGCTTCAACACATAATACATGTACATATGAAAGCACATTCCATGCACAATGGTTTCGCGTGGTGTGTTCAGTGTGTACACTACTGAAATCAATACCTCTGTCTGCTTTACTGCTCTCCACTGTAACCTACATCGTACCAACGTGTGGCTGAGGTGAAATTTCAAAATTTCACATCATAATCGCTATTATTTTCATCATTTTTACGTCTTTCTATACCTTTTGTACGAATCCCTTGGTGCAATCGACACATATTCCTCTGTGTTACGCGTGTTGCGTTTAATATAGTTTCGTACTTCAACTTATATATACATATACTTATCTCTACTGTTGTGCGCGCGCTCGCAAAATATGCACACATATACCGCGCTCCCACTGTTAGTTGTGTGTATATGTGACGCGGGGGTCTTCAACTTGCTAATTTTAGCTCGACCGTGACATCGGTGCCCGTCACTTCGACTCGTGCGATTCTCTCGCGTAATTGTCCCGCGCGCAGGTACTATTAAGATATCGCATTATACAGCGTTGCTGTTTAATGTGTTAGAGCAATTGGAAATATTTGAAAATTAACTCGTGCCACTCAATTTTACGCATTTTTGTCATAAATAAAATATTCCCTGAATTAAATTTGATAATATCGTAATCGTGAAATCAATGAAGTCATTCTTGTTATTGATGATCTAATGTATCCATTCGTGGAACTATCTCGAGTCCAAACGCGACTGATGTTAACTAGAATTTGAATGTATATATATTGGTGATTCAAGCCAGATAAACATGAGATTGGAAGATGTATACGCTTGAACGTGTGCATTGATATTGAGAATGAAATGAGTGGATGAGATTGTAGGCTGTATAAGCTCTCTTATTTTCCGGGCTAACACCCAAGGGACACATCAGATTTTCTACTTTCTCTTTTATTTGTATGTGTGTATAACTGAATATGGATACAATTCTGAGTCAATGACTTGTTTCGTCGATAAGATAAATTTTTTTTTAGGCCACCGGAAGTTGGAGTATTTAAGCGCATTAACATTAGTAGTTATTTCTTTGGTGAGTATGGGCTGAGAAATGCTATCATGAAACAAATAACGTAACGAATGTATACAGGGAATACACATGGAAGATAAAACTGTTTGTATTTACTGCATTATACATTTATAACATGTCTGCAATGTATTCCAAT
Organism: Meteorus sp. PSUC_FEM 10030008; assembly: GCA_018881525.1. Classification (NCBI taxonomy): domain Eukaryota; kingdom Metazoa; phylum Arthropoda; class Insecta; order Hymenoptera; family Braconidae; genus Meteorus; species Meteorus sp. PSUC_FEM 10030008. Next base: position 12,402 of record JABMBR010005585.1, read on the forward strand.
GTACATGAGTATTTATGTAGTTGTCTTGTTGATATATTAGAGACCAGCAGTTTCATCGGGTGTTGGAAGATAAGTGCGATCATTGGGAAGATTTTGATGATATGTAGGACTTATTTCCAGAAAACCAACTTCATATTTTACGAATACTTCAAGCTTATTCTTCATTCATGCGAGATTTATGTAAGATCAGTTCAGTTATTCACATTACGCACTGTGACAGTCTCATACACCTCGACAGGATAATTCTGAAAATGTCTTGGTGCCACTCTCTCAAATGTCTCGGTAGAAAGTTTTTCGTAAGACTGTTATGACTAACTCGAATATCGATGATAAATTTCTCCTGTCGACAAATCAACCATGCTCAATTTGATTATCAGCAAATTATGTTTCGTCTATTTATTATAAAATTCTCTCAAATAAATTATTCTGAAAATGATTTGGAAAATCCCTTTCTATAAATTTTGTATCAATTTCATAATTTGATCGAACGAGTCGACCAAAAAAATTCGATTGACGTGTCTTGTCACTAAAAAACTGGATGGAGAAAATTCTCACAGATTTGTATAGCAGTCGATCGTAAAAGTAGTGAAATTTGGCATAAATTTGTAGACCATTTGTGCACACCGGGAGCAAACAAATGAAATTTGTAATGACATGCTAATGTACGACACATGAACACATCAATCGCGAGTTTAGTGGAGGGTAAGAGTCTTATCGTGTCCTATAGTCGAATTCAATCATCTGCATGCAAATTATTTCGCATGTGATCAGTATTTGTCAAATGGGAGTGTTCGTTGAGGCATCTGTTTACGTCATCATTTTTATGATTATTATTTTTGTAATCCAGCAAGTATACAAGAAGTGGAAGAAGTAGTACAGTTAAGATACCTCATTCAGTTATATACATTCTCTTAACATTGAATGTACAATTCATTCTTGGATTATATTTCTATAGTTTTAATAGCATTTCGAATTTACACAAGCAACATTCTCACTCTTGATTTCGGGTGACCTCTCTTGCCTGTAGATTAGATTAATTCTTTTCAAATAAGTATGAGCCGCCACAGTCTTCGCAATCGATATCTAATTCATATCTTCAAGGACCAAATATATATAAAAAGAGGGCGGACCCATGAAGACTTCAATAGCCAAAGAATGCGACGATACCTTTTATGATTTAGATAATAATTGAGTATAACTGAATTTGGTAGACGAAAACTTCTCAATTTCAATTCACTTTACTTTTCGTATATAGGTCACATTATTATTCATTTTTATCCCATTCATTTCTACCTTGAGAGCACTAAAACTCATCCAATTCAGAATCAAACGAGGAATACTGTCACATACGTCGACTTTGGATAGAATATTCAATTTTAGTTGGTAAATTTTTACAAACGTATGAAGTCTGGATTCAAGGAAGAGCATGAAGTACACGTCTGTGATTGGATATGTCAACTAATGCACATCAAATCTTTCATGTCCGATACCATACGCCATTCAGAATTTGGGATGAATACACATTCGTGCCAATAGAAACGGTGAAGGTTTCGTGTGAGTCAAAATTATCTCAATTGGAACGTCAATTCTTGTTATTGTCACATACGTTCAGGTGAACTTAGTAGTCTGTATCGAAAGCTGAGTACGTATGGGTGTCGAAATGATGGTCACAATTCGCATTGAATGAAATCATGTTAGTTGATGATATGTGGACATCTTCGAATTATTATATGAAGAATTAAAGTCGGATACAATCTGTGTCTTCACGAAATGTGTTGTATTTGGATGTGACAATGTGTCACGACATTCTACGATGGTTATCATTTATTTTTTTTGGTTATAACTTGACGTAGTTTCGGTCGGTGGTAGAGAGGACATTGTTGTGTTGGATACAGGCGCTGGTCGCAACATGACATGTATTTTTCTGATAATAAAATGTAGGCTGCTATCTGATAATCAATGACCTGAATCGACATAAAATTTCATGGAACTTTGGCCCTTCCAATTATTTCATCCAAATATTCCAGTATGTGATCGACATTGCAATTTCATATTTTTACACAGCTTGTGGGATGATTTTCGATAGTGCATGAAGGACAAATCTTTAAGCATATGATGTTAATGTTTGCAATTAGTTTCTTTCTATACTGGGTTTACTGTTTTATATCATCAAATTGTGTCAATGAACTGAAATTTCTAAGGACTATTTGAATCTTCCGAATATATATATATATATA
>JABMBR010005586.1:0-14638 GCA_018881525.1 Meteorus sp. PSUC_FEM 10030008
TGACCGCTGGTGCGAAGTGAAACCTCTCTCTCTCTCTCTCTCTCTCTCTCTCTCTCTCTCTCTCTCTCTCTCTCTCTCTCTCTCTCTCTCTCTCTCTTTCTCTATCAATAGTAGAATATGAGAAGACTGCGCAAATTAGATCACGTCCACTGCATAAACAAAAATTATTAACATCTCTTTCAAATTGATCCCCATCGCAATTACCTCCAATTAAATCAACGCCCGGAATAAATACCCACTTGAAATTACTCGTTCATCACTTAACATTATCTTTCCATGCGAATAAAATTCCAATATGATAAATCACGTAAATATAAAACAAAAAAGTAAACAGGAGTGTAGTTGTTACGTTTGACTATCATGATAATTAACTGCCCATCATTTTACCGTGATAATTTTACTGATAGAAATGTTGTACAATATTTCCTTAGAAATAAATATTCACGCTAAATATTCACTTCATGAATTATACCAATCATGAATTTCTAATCTAAGTGCACCATATTCATGACGAGTGTTTATCTCGGATTTATTATCCACAGAAGTACCGTCCATTCCATCATGATAATGAATAAAAATTTCTCCTTTCTGCTCTACTAACACCCTTACCGTCCAATTGAACACAACAAACTGAAAGTGAAATAATCTCCACTGAAATTAAATCCTTCATACAACGCAATGTACTTCACTACTTCAATTAAATCGACTTGATAAAATGACCGAAGTCATTTGACGAACTAGCCAGCTATTCTTCTCCAGACAATAATTTCCTCAATCTTTAAATAAATTCCCCATGATACATCTCAAATAGTAATAGAAGAAAAAAATAAAAAATCAACTATACCAAACTGATAATAAAATAAATATTCAAAGCGAGTATTCCCATTCCAATTTTTAGTCCTCCCACGTTCTTACATAGTCTTAAAAAGTGAAAAAAAAAAACATCGCCTACATCTTTTTCCTTCTCTTCTTCACCATCTCTCTCGCTACATCCTCATACCCGGAACAAACATAATCTTAATTAGAATCTTATCACGAAGGTAAAACGTATCGTCGGGTCATAGTCAAGGTAATGGGTTTGGTTGAAGAAAGTTTTTATTCTCCCTCATCGTCGCTCTGTGGTTTGCACTATAATTAGGTCCATTAAGTATACTCACAACGATTCTCCACATTTATTTATTTATTCACACATATCCAAATGGTATATTCGATATCGCTCATGGTACAGATATACCTGTATATAATAGGAGAGAATATAATAAGAAGATGCGCATGGCGTGCGGCATCGAACGAGAACGAGAGGAATAAATATGTACAAGGGTAAATGAAAAGGCAAAAGTCGCTGATATCGCATTCAATCCGCCCTTTCTTTCCCTCCTGTTTTCCTCTCTTCATTCTTCCTCTTCCCCACTATTCTCTCCACAGACATATGCCCTCTTATCGTTAGCGATACATTTCCTAGATGGCCTATCGTATCAGTTACCGTATCGCGAACGTTTCACGCAACATAGACGAAGGTATAGAAATTTATCCAACGCTCCAGAGCTACCGCAGACGCGAGCATGGCATAAAGCAGCCAGTGCACTGCCAAGTATCACGGTCAAGTTTATATTTGTATATAAAACGAGAATAAACATTCAGAAAAAATGAATAAGAAAATTAAATGAAAATAATAATATGAAATAAATGAAATATTCGCAATACTTCGCTTATGCACATGCATATCCGTATGTCTGATCACTAAACTCCTTTTCCACTTTACTTAAGAATAATCCTGGTCGCTTCCCGGAACCTCTGCACCTTGACTTCCGCATTCATTTATATCGCTCACGCATCGTCTGCCATCCTCTTCTCTTTTACTCTTTCTTTTCATCCATATATTTATAAATGTATCTACGTAACCGCCGTATTTTTTCTTCTTATTCGTATCATAATCAAACGATATGGCGCGATGAAGCATAGCGAGATATATATCTATATTCACCTCATACGAAACTATTGCAGAAGGCAACAGCAACGTGCTCCTCACATATGTATGTATACATATCGACTATATCAAATCTGATAAAACGTGTGTGCGGAATTCATGCGTGACATCGTTCGGGTGAATATAAAGTCAAAAGAGAATCTTTCTCTTCTTGCTCTTTCTATTCATTCTTTTCATCTTTTATATAGATGGACTCTTATTCAACGACCATTAATTCGTTATCAATGAAGATTAATTGTCATTGGAATAGATATTTTTCAATTGGAAATATCAGAATTTGTGTAGTTAATATGATTGAGGAGTGAAATTGAGGAGCTTGTGAGTTAATTGATAATGCAGATTTCATATCGAATCGACGAGATCCTACTCGAATAGAGTGAAATTCGTATCGGTCGAGGAATTATCGATTGTGTAGGGTCTATCGTGCAATTCTTACTTCAAAAATTGTGAAATCCATTGTGAATTCCATCAAGAATTCTGTATCACTATTCAAAACCTTATTCCAAACTATTTTTGATGAAGTTACATCTTCATATCGAATCTAACCCGTACGAATATTTTTCAGTCAACATTTTATCTCAAATAATCAACTTCTTTATCAATACCTCGTCTACGATGACGATCGACCTGAGAAATTCCATTCAATTCAACATTGATTTCACGATCAGCACTCCTCATTCAATAATCTCACCCGAAGCTCAACTCTGACAATTATTCACCAATAGCTTCAATTCCATTGTAATTTTTATATTTCCATTCCATCATCTATACCGAATTTTGAATATCAAGTCAAAACTATTGCACCGTCTTCTGATCGGAGATTTCAATCAAAACGAAACAATTAACAAAATGAAAAAAATTATCCCAACATTCCCAATCTAGTACTGCACACAGTCAGTTCATCTGCATGACTTCTAGTGCGTCATTTCATCTAATAAACTGCATTTCATTAATAGCAAATGAAAGCCTATATATATATATATATAGTAAACGAACAGAAACCAATCGATAGTAGAACCTGCATAACGACAGTTGAGCCGTGGGAGGCGAGCACGTGTCTGCTGCATCATTAGTGCGGTCCCCGATGGCTGTTGCTTGGATGCTCCTGGACACGCCAGTCTTATAACGACACTGTTATTTTATACGGTGTACGACACATACGAGGAAGGACGTAAGACGCCACTCACACACCCACAACCGTCTATTTATATATATGTATAAATAAATACAAATATCGTTTAACGTCTAAGTGATGGTACACTTGGATCTAACACACACAAACATTGTGCATACACGAGTACGCACGTCAACAAGGAGTGTGACGTCGTCCATACATTCCTCTCTGTCGATGAGTTGAAGCTTGTGGTGAGTTATACCATACATAAAGGGAAATGCATAGCACAACCAGACGACGACGTCGACAACCATCTCTCTGATGCTCCTTTATTATATTATGTACATTGCAAACATGTCACTACTGTTTCACATAGACAAACACTTCCTGATACATAATGTGATACTCGTTATGTTATTGCGAGCAGATAATAATAATGTTGAATATTATATTGGTGACAATTCCATCATGCTTATCAATATTGTCATGAGATTTTGTTCTGTGAATTCATGATACGCGAGATGATGTAGGGAATTTGATAATACAAGTTGGGAGTTGATACAAGAAGGTAGATCCAATATGGTGGAAGGTTTATTGGTATTAATAGATGGCAATAGTAAGTGGAGAAATAGAAGTTTTAATTGGAAAGACAATTTCGGTTTTTAGAAATGAAATAAAAGTCTATGGGTCGCTTGATGTTCTGTGAAGGTATCAATTGAATGTTAATCTGTGAAATTCACATTTTATCCCGATTCCGAAATGTTGATTGTGACTATTTTTTTCATAAGTTATTAATTAATGGTGGGAAAGTATGTTGATGATGCATTCAACATTTTTATTTTCACGTGTTCATGTTGCGAAATCGAAAATGGTGGTAATCGTGGAGATGTTGAATGATCGTGAAATGAAATATAAATTGTTAAAATCAGATATAAATTGAGATTGAACGATGTCAATTGAGACACGTATGAATAATTGATTTTGCAACAAAAATAAAATGTGAGAAGCTGTCAACATTAAACAAGTTAAGATTGGTCATTATTGATTTTTTATTTTCTTTATTTTACACCCCCTCTTCTTTCATTTTATTGAATATGAGTAATAACAGGTTTCGTATGAGGATCCAGTCACGATGTGATATCGCGCTGTTTGTACTGTACTACTTGACATTTCATTTTCAACTCAATTTATTAATTCTTTTTGTTGCATTTTCTCCCATTTATTTTTTTTTTCCCACTTGCAGTTTGCTATCCAATTAATTCAGTTGGCGCGTTGTACAAGATCTCGGCAAAACAAGTTGAGTGGGCGGTTTTGCAAGAGCGGAATAATTGGTAATCCGAGACTGTCTCACGAGAAGTGAAACCAAAAAGTAATAATGTATGGGTATGTAACTATGATTGTTGTTGTGAAAAACATAGAAGATGATATGACACTGCCACTGATATCACGGAAGTTGCATTTTTCAATGCCATTATTTGAATGGAAATTATCTATCTCAAAAAATCGTTAAACATCCAATAAGAATTCAATTCTTGACTTCATTAAAAAACCCAAGTAACAGAATTATCAAAACCATCTGCTCATTTTTCCAAATATTACAATATTTAATGAGAAAAGTAAACGTGAAATGAATGTAATTTACAGAAGTGACTTTACCTTAAGTCTCTTGAATGTGAATTCACTTTTCACATGAGATGTTACCACAGATTTTTTGCATAAGCGAAGAATTTTTAATTTGTAGCAACCATCCAACCAACCGAAACATCATCACGATTTCTGTACACGAAATGTTTTTACCACGGAAAAAATTTTTTATTTGTATGCTAGGGAAAAAGGGAGATAGAAATCTTCAGTATTAGCAAAAGGTTTTGTGAGTAATATTGAAGAATTACGGATGAGATACTATTGCGTCAACTATCAGTGTCACCATCAAGTTTTGTGTTGAAAAACGGTGTGGGTTTATTATATGCAGGTGGACTTGTCAAGTTTTTCAGTGTAATTACCAGTCACTTGATATGAAAATTATGAAATCAACTTGACTTCTCAAATTTTTCATCCATAGAAATTCAACAACAACGTGAAAAATATTTTTCAAGACATCTGTGATTATTACTCATTCTAATTGAATTTCTTGCAGAATTCATAACGAAATCTATGAAAATTAATGAGACAGCCATACAAACTAAGTCTGTGACACCTGTCAATAATATTTCCATAACGACGGATTTACCTCTATTCATTGCATTATTCTCGTAGTCTGTAATCAGTTTTCATACAGATTAGTTACTCTCAGATATTCAACAGTAAGTACGACTGGAGAATAATCGCTGCAGCAGGATGAAATGTTTCGATCGAGGGACTCAGATCTAATAATCGGATGTGTGATCTGGATCGTATTCCATGAAAGCACATCATGTTGATGATTGAGTATGCAGAACGTGATCAACACTATACTACGTCAACGAAATATATTTGTGATATCTGAAATGGATTCTATCAGGATCTGTAACTTGCGGATTGTTTTCCACAATTCTATTTAACAATCCGAAATACGCATAATACTCACTACACATTCATTTAATTACTAAAACTTGTTCACTCGTGTATTACTACAAATCTGTTCAATCCATAACGAGGTTCCAATCAATAAATAAGAAAATTTCAACCAGCGTACACTGACCCAAATCACAACTTTTTCGATGATAACTGAATTCACTTTTCATTTAATTTTGATTATTTTTAAAAAGGTGAACAGCCGAGCAATGTGAATAGAAGTAGATGTATTTGTGAGACATTGGCTGAGAAATACATAAAGAAACAATTGTAGTGAACATTTGAATCGGTTGATGAGGTGAAAAGTCCTACAACTATGACATTCCCCATTAGATCGACCGTGAATGTATTCCTATGATGCAAACATGTAACTGTATACTTCTACAGACCATTAATATGTTTCGTTTTGTATGCTTTTGTATGTGAAAGAAATAAAATTTTATAAATGAAAAACTACGCTGTAAAGAAAATAATCTCGAATGATGTTGAGCTCTAGCTAGAGATGCAATAATAAGTTATAGTTACGCTGCATTGCGTCATAAACATATCAATGTAAATCAAATTTATGTGCAATGTATTTTAATTTTTATCACATGTACTGAAACTTTTCCCTTGGAATTCATCAAGTTGGTGTATGCGGGATTCTATGTATATAATATTCATGCAGCATGTTCAAAGGATGCGGAAGGAGGGGATGAATAAAAAGAACATTGCGAAATGAATTTAGTTGAGAATGGTTAAACATCTCGGTTAAAAATATGGAAGAGATCGTGAAGACTAGTCGGAATCAGGGAATAATGAATAATAATGTTCACCACGTGGAAAATGTGAATAACGCAGTATCCTTTTTTTGTTTCATGTCGATTTTCTATGGGAATATTTATTTTTGATGAACCAAACTAACTTCAATTTTAATTGAATACAATCTGCTACTTTATTTATACCAACAACATTTTGTGACGATGATTGAATTTTATACCTAGACGAAATGATTTCATTATATCCTCATTAGAAATTTCTGAGAATTTTCATTATCGACTAATCAACTCTTCATCTTGATTTCCAGTTCTGTCCTTATCGATGAGAGATGATGATGTTGAATGGATTTTACGAGGGAGAGTGAGCTCAATCAATGTTCTTTCAAGATGAACAAATCCCTTGATCGTGAATGAGGTCAATGCTTGTTTTGTGGTAGTAATTTGAATATCTGAAATCTCCACATTTTTTCGTAGAAGATTAAAATGAAATGCGTTTCCAGTGGGAGAGAAATGTCTACCACAATATGGAACACTTGGTTTTGTGAGAGATTAGGGTTTAAGAGGAGCGTGACGACCTGATAGATTAGTTGGACAAGACCACACACACCTAATACAAATCACAAAAAACAGCTCACAAATTGCAATCGAACTTGACAATGATGATCAGTGTGAACATTTATTAGATGTTCTTGCAATTTGGAATAGAAATTGCGTTATTAGAAAAGAAATATTTTTATTCGAATTCCTTGTGAATAGGAATTTCTTGAACAGTGTAACTGAAGATTCAAGCAATGATAAACAGGCATTCATTTGAGTTTATCTCATGATCAATCCTGCGATCAATGTTATGATTTTTACGAGTGAATTTGTGTTTTTTCATACTTAGTGAACGTGAAAAATCCATTGAGATCAATTTTTCGCAATTCTTCGAACAGATTAAATGAAATATTAATTTTTACGGAACTTGGTTCAATGATTCACCAAATTTATCTAAATTTTTGTGGATTGAAATTTATTTTTATCTAATAAAAATGTGCATTTAAGTTTCTTTATTCATCTATTCATCTATCGTATCAACGATGATTGCAGTTGCTAAATCATTATTCTGAAATATATTAAATTGCCTCGGAAAAATCGTGTGAATTAGAATTGTACACTTATTTCAACCCAAATATTGAAGTATCATTGACTGAGCTGAAGCTCTTGACTTTCTTTTCATGCACACGGCGATTCGAAGTGCTTCCGAAACACCTCATTTCCTACCTTCATAATTGCACTAATCGCAGCCACTTTTCAAACACTCATCGTAACGTTTCATTTTCTAATTAGGTAGTTAACATGTTAAACGTTTCAAGTATTTAAAAAGTCACTGCAACAAACGCACGCAATTTTGTAATGCAGTTTCGATAAAATCTCGGCTACCAAATACAGAAGACGCAATGCAATTAACACTGAGCTGTATGTGTACCAAGTGTGACATGAATTACGCTACTTCTACCTGCCAATCTTCAATAGAAAACTACTTTTACCCAAAGAAGAAAAAGAAGTCGCGCATATGTTTTTTTTAGTCGTTTCACATCGTCGAACCTTGTGTATCTCGCACACATTTAATTCTCAACATGAGATAGAACTAAAAAAAAAACAAAATATGAAAAATAAAATATATAAAAGAATAGAAGAGTTGAACGGGCGCATTGTCGCCTCAGGGCACGTTTGGATACTGTTAAACGGAAACAAAAACCCATGGACTATACGCGAGTTGAGTAGTAGTGATGGCATTGAACAACTATACTCGTCGTTGCGCACCATTTCTCTAGTAATCAGAGACGGCATCAAATACGCATAGGACGAAAAAAAAAGTGAAAAAAAATCCGAATGAAATAGTCGAAAGGAAAAAAAATCAGGAATGAAACGCGCGGTGGAGACGAACGTGCAACGTTTTGATATGGACCAGACAAGACAGATATGAAGCGCTTTAGTGTGCGGACAATTGCCATAATATACAAAAGCGCTACCGGGTTTATATATCTGTTGAATTATCTCTCCTTCAACCGTACTGTATTGTCGGCCATGTCGCAGTATATACGTCGTATGAAGTCTTCCATGTTGATTATTGCTCATGCGCGCGCAGTCTTATCATGGGCTTATAATCGAGGATGACGATATGATCCACAATTCTGTAATGTCGATAGACATCGGTAAGTTTATATAGGCAGCTGAGAAGTGGGACAAATATATTCTTGACTCGTACATATAATATAGAAGATAATCATCAGGGTATATAATATCACTTTATCTGATTGTGAATGAGATATCTTGGGTAGCAAAATAATAGTTATCATTTTAGACAATTAAATTGATAGGTGAGATAAGTATTGAGAATGGATACTGTCAATTGTCTGGGAACTTTGAAGTAATTATTTAGCTGTATTCATTCTTGTATGGAAAAAATTGTATGAGCGGAAGATGTACTTGAAAGATTTCAATGATAGTGATCAACAAATTGACAATTGTTAACAGGAAAATTATTTGTGTTAATCCTGATTCTGGTTGGATTGATGAAGCTGCCAGTCTGTGCAAGGCATAACATTTAGAGAGAACAATGAAAATAGTTTGGAATCCACTTATTGCATTCCCGCGTAGTTCAAAATTATTGCGATATCTGAAAAAAATACAAACAACACATATTGAAATTCAATAATAATTCTTTTCCAACTGGAACCTACACTACGTCATATTTCTGTATAAATTCCGTAATATCTCTTCCACAATGTGAAAGCATTGGTAAACATGAAGAAATCAATGGTTCATACTCCAAACAATGAATTAGTATCGTCAATCGTGAACCACAGCTCCAACATCACCAAGCAATTGAATTTCAATTCTGTTCAACTTTTACTCAAGTTTCCCGTAAACCAATCTTTCATCAAACCTCACGCAAAGTTCAATAGTTTCCATCCCTCTCCAAAACCATCCTCAAAACCACAATCAAAAACGTACATAATTGAAGATTGCCGAAGTTACTTTCACTTGCAACATCGCAACCCAACAATTGATATCACCATGTTCGATACAGATCGCATAAATGAAAGTGAATAATGGTAATATGAATACACAAACAATACATTCACACACATTCACACATAGTGTAGTCTATGTGACGACCACGAGTGGATGGTCAATGACAATGAGCTTCCGAGTGAGTGCGTGCACAAAATTGCCTATCCAAGTTCTGTCGCTCTCAGTTGTTGAAGCCATAGATCTCTACCTTTCTCTTTTGCTCTTCCATTCTCCACATACATCACATAAGTATATATAGACTACACGATGTCATTGGCGTTCCAATCTCGTCCTTTATCCGCTTGGAAAGTCATGCGGAAATTCGCCCAATATATATATTGCAACTATATGTTCGTATAGATATAACATAGACTTTTGTGAATGTCATGGGAGGAAAGCTTATCCTTGGAGAAAGCTCCTTGGAGATAGATTCTGCCGGAAGTCCATAGACTCGATCTTCGCATATACAGTTGGACATATCCATCTTACAGTGAATGAGGAAATTCTCTGGACTTCGTCATGTTGAAGAGATTTATTGAAATGTGTGTGTGTTGTTCCTGATGTCAATTATTGCTATTACTTTGGAGATTGTTCTTATTATTAGAATTATTTTGAAGAGGGTGAAATGCACGATGTTCGATGATGAATAATTGAGAATAATATGGGGAGATGAACAATTATTTGTAGCTTGAAAAAATTCATGAATTTTGTGATCAAAGGCGGTGATATCAGTGGAGAGTTTTCCATCTTTCGCATGAATTGGTCGTATATGTGTACCGGTATTCAACTTGGCACGAGGTATTTTGACCTTTGATGTATCCATAATGTATTTTATATCGACTCGGCAGAAGGTTTGAGGGTGGGTAACCGATATTGGAAGAGGAGGGAACATTTCAGGCGTCAGTATTTGTGCTGTATTATTCATGTATTGAATAAAATTCGCCTGTTGAAAATTTATCAAATAGATATGAAGTAATGAAACGTTATTTAGACCTTGAACAAAATAGTTTTTCATCACACTTTGCCATTTTACAGTCGATAAATCATATTGGAATATCTGGGTGTATGTTTATATGTTCAACCATTAATCATATGCATTCGATTTATTCTGTCGCTATTATTTTCGTTATCGTTGATCGCGACCTTTTTCTCCCTCTCTTAAACTCGGATGTTCCTTATTTTTTTTTTCTTCATTCTTTCTTGCTCACACAGTCGTCAACTCTTTCACTACACTGCATGTCGTGGAGATTCTCAGCCCATAAGTCGATACCATCCCAAGAGAGATCAGGCCACCTCTGTTGGGGAATTTTTTTTGTTCGTTCCTCCCTTTTTTCTCCCATTTTTTTTTTTTCGTTTTCTATAAAGCTATAGCAAACTTGCCTCTAAACTCGTGTGGTCTTACAATAAATCAAAGTAGAACAACACACAACACACAGACACAAAATACACGATAAATAAATCATGAAACGAAAGACCATTATCTGTATTTGTTGAGTCGCAAAAGTTGTGTTTAAGCACGCGGTGGACTTTATATATAGAAGAAGATTTTGAAGTTTTTTTCCAAATCTACCATGCACCCGCAAATAGCAGACAGAATCTTTGGAATAAAAGAATAAATAGATTTACGATAAACACTGAAGTGTCATCGACTTTCAAAGATAGAAGATAGAAAAAGTGGATTACATAGAAGAGCAGAGACGTTTTTCCAATGTGGTTCTGCACATATATGTTTATATAGTAAAATGCATGGGGAGAGAGAAACTGCATGGGAACTCAAAGAAAAAAGTGGAAACAAACGAGGTCATCAAGTTGTTTCTATACTCCTTGGACTCAAATTCTCCTCTAGGTCTGAATGTCTAGACTAATTACCTAGATATTTTATACATCAAAGTACTAGTTCATCAGAGTTTGCTGCATTCTATTCAATCGTCGATTCTCATGATTCTATTTCCAACAACTGCAATGATTCGCCAATTATAATTCCTGTATGGAAGAAATGCTGAATGTCAGAAAACGGAAGACAAGTAAGAACAGTTTGTGTGACAAGAGGTGAAATAGAATTTCTTGTTTCATTTCCAAATGTGAAACAACTCATGATGACAATCCTGAGATGATTCGATTAGTTTTGAAAATACTTATACAAATATGATTGAGTTCAATGAATGGATGACATTTGATGTTCCTTGTTTCAAATGATCCCATCTTTGACCTAGTTCGTGAAAAACATATAGACGAAATGATTTCAAAAAATCCTGGTAGAGAAAGTGCGTTGTCTGTATTGTAATGGTTTTGCCATATTCCTATCTTTGAGAAGATGAATGGACTGTTCATTAAACCCCATCTCCCCATTAATATCTCCATCTCAGATTCACCATACGAAGAGAATCTACGAAAAAAATTGTTTCTCAATCATGATTGATACTACTTTTTTCATCAACAATTTCACTAAGTACACAGCTGCAAAAATCGAATAGTAATTGCATCAATATCAAACTCCATCGTCAGAATTCTGCTGATTGAGTTGTTTACCTAGGGATCAAATGTCAGAATTAAATTTACCAAGATTAAAATGGGTCTAGACGAATTGTCGTGTAACCAATAATTTGCAACGCTTGGATCATAACTGAACATCACAGCAATGCTGTTCAATATTGCACAGTAAATTCGCTTAATCGTGACAGTTCAACTGGAGGAATTCAAGGTGACGACGATGCGGCAACGATCACAGTGTTGGAGATCTGTGTTTATATACAGATGGATAAATTGTGTATATACCGCTAGACTAACTATGGATGCTTATTCAGACCACTCGTGTCCGGCTACTGGATACAATTATCCTAGTAAATCTTGCACTACTAACTACGAACTACCTACGTTTTGCATTGGCAACTCTGAAATGTTTCCTCCCGCTTATTTTCTCTCTACCTCCAACTCACTCGCACTTTCTGTATGTAGACGTGGTTAAAAACAAAAGAGTAATTTGCGGATGATTACTTGGACATTCACAACGGTTCAGGCAAGTTGATGACGACAACAAAAAAATGTTGTACGAAGAGGAGAAAAAGAAAAAAAATGAAGAGAAATGAAGAGAAAAAAATTGGAAGGGAAGAAATAAATGCGAAAAGATGATGTAGAAAATGGGAAGGGAATATGCGGAACTGGAGCGGAAGAATTCACCGCTGCAAGAGTAATTCTTTTCCTGTATAAGGTATACATATACAGTTTCAAATCCACTTACTTTGTTTTAATTGAATTTAGAAACCTCTGTTTTCAGCATTATGTCCACATCATTTGAGACAGTATGAAGATGAAAACTTTTGACTTGATTAATATTTTCACTATTAGAGCAACCATCTAATTCAATTTCGATTTATGCGACCAAAGATTTTGGATGAAATAAAGAGATTCTGAATGTCAGAATTCTCCAATTGAAATGTTGATTTGATGTGGGGAAGGATACAGCTACTATGATGTAGGTAACGGAGAAAATTGATAACTTTATCATCATATGAGTACTGCGCTATATCAGTTTTATATTGAAAATCTCCATATAAAAGCTTTGCACATTCTTTGATGTCATGCTATTTCTCTATATCATTTCCATGTCAAACCACTTTCTGTCTATAACTAAAACTTTTCAATCCATTCACAAGCGGGAAAACCTTCGGAATATTTTGCGAAGCTTCGTGGTCAGACCAGTGTACAAATCAAAGAGATATTCGTTCATGCACATCCCGGGAAAAATATGAAAAATCATATTATCTGGTTTTAATATTCATAATAACTCTGTAATTGAAATGTGAAATAACTCGGGAATTTTTCTGGTGGTTTTTTTTTCCCAGAAAATATGCGTACGAAAAATATCAAATTCATATTTGATCCTTTATCGATATGACGAAATAGGGGAAAGATTCTGAATTTCTAAGCCATTGAACATTCCTCAAATGTCGAAATGGAATTCAATGAGAGGAAAAATTATCCACCATGGACATGAATTTTTTTTTACCTCAACAATAAAAAGCCAATAAATACTGCAACATCTATAATACACTCGATGATATTGGAAATTCGTTCACCTTAATAATTTTTATCAAAGTTAATTCAAATAAAAAGTACGAGACGTGCAGCTTCTCATCAAACATAAAAATAACAAACGGTGAAAGTGAACTAAGTCAAACTATGGTTCACTTCGTTGCATGAACACAGAAAATATACACAAACAATTGATACGCTGACTCAACTGAAAAAAAATACTTGTTCACGGCTGCCATTTAAAGCGTGCGCAACTCCGATTTCCGGTAGTCATATCGACGATAACACCACGTAAAGATTATCGATGTGGAAAAATGGAAAAGGTCGTTGCACTTTCATAATAATGCGTTCATGAAGTTAGTGCAGCCTTGGCACAGTTATTTCAATTGAGATATTCGCATCAGATTCGTTAAATTGATCAATGCCATTCATTAAGGAAATAGTAGAGGAGAATAAAATGAAGAAAAAAGATTCAAAAAAATCCAGGAGAGATTGAAGAATAGAACGATGAAAAAAAATAAAAGAAAATATAGTTTGTGCAGCGATTTCAAGTGAGTTTCGTGCACGTGCGAATAGGGGAGGATAGGGAGAAAATGAAGGGTGAACATATATAAGAGGAAGTCTAATGAGAGAGGCACACCAATTAAAATGTTGAACCGTAATTAGATGACGGTGACGAGCAAACGCAATTGCGACGGTGGATAACGACTCGTTCGATCGCACAGTCTCGACGAACTTCTTCTGATTACGAGAAAATGACTATAATTGCGTTGCTTAACAACTACGATCTAACGTGTTGAGCTTGCGCCTATATATTTCATTATTTGTAGTATACACTTGAACGAACACCTCAACAATCTTCAGAAATCATTATTACGTCTGAAGATACTTTGAGTATACTCAAGTACCTATTGAAGTTTTATTTGTTATTGCAGCGTGTGCCTGATTTTTTTTTATCTCAATCCACTCTTCGTTCTATTTAAACCTACTTTTTCATGCATAGAGGAGGGAGATACCTGTAAATGCCCAGATTTTCCTCTGATTTTCATTAATATTTTTTTAAATGGAGAAGTCATAATATTTTTTTAAAAATTGGCATGAAGTTTATTTTAACATTAAAATAATATAAAAAAA
>JABMBR010005587.1:0-14637 GCA_018881525.1 Meteorus sp. PSUC_FEM 10030008
TATATATCTATATGTATATATATAAATAAAGTGAGAAAACGCGAAAGTGAAAATATTCACGATATCGTTTCATGACTGTAGCCAATACATACAACTGGAATATTTGTAAATGCTAACTATCCCATTGAATATTTGTTCCCGTCTGATGCGAATCGTGTGTATGAGAATTGCGTCGATGAAATCGATCGCGTTCATCCTCGATTATGTTTAACAGTTTATTCAATTATATATGCACGTGTTGGAACTCGGAAGACGACGGATCAATTGTCTCAAGACACCGCCACACGTTTGGAAGAGACAATAACAAAAACTGAAAAATAATAATCACAGATAATAGTGTATTTACATTTTAGTGAGTATTCCACTACAAAGGATTTTAACTCATCTTCCGCACTTGATAATTTGATAGGTTGATTCTTCTTCGTTTCCGTTTATTCATGCAGGCATTAGAGAGAAATTGTAAAAATACAAGTTGCCAACTGATTAAAAGAGATGCAAGGGAGAGGGAGTTGAGTTAATAGAATAAATAACCGAAACGCGAATCACGATAAGACTAGCATTTAAACGTATAGTTTGCATAATAAACCCCTCAGTCTCCCTAATCCCCGAATTATTTTGCAATGGTTTTTTCCGGGCTGCTTATTAAATAATCTTATCAACTCATGTAAGTATCTTATATAGAAACCTCACTATTTTTTCGATTTTTTCGCCCTCTTTACGTTCATTCAACCCAGAATTGGATGATTCGCGATTTGGGTCACGCGTCAGAGAATAAAAATTCACTCTCGGACAGTAAAACTTCAAGATCTGATGGAACAGTATGAAGATCTGAATTGGCAGCATTGGAAGACTCAATTGGTCGACTATTAGCATTTGCACCACTAGCTGCTGCAGTTGTTTGTTGTCCTTTCCTAAGTTTATCTTTTTTATTATTCGATGCTTGTACAAGCATAGCAGTACGCAAATGCTGATTACTACGCCCGCGTGTACTAGATTGTTGAGCTTTATCGGCTTTTTTGAGTTTTACACTAAATTTGAACGGTGGCTTGTAAACAATTTGCAGTCGTACCCGTTCATTTCGGGTGTCAATAGAACGAGCAACAGCACCATTAGCTCGAAATTTTTCCGTTGATCGTCTCGCGTTTGTTGGGCGTGATACTCGCCCCGCACCAGCCGTTGCTCCAGTTCGATTAGCAGGCACAACCACCGGTGGTACACCAGTCAAGCCGACCGGTGTTGATTTGCTCTTCGACAATGCACTCCCACTCGGTTCGACTCGGCACTGCGATGCTAACAACCATGATCTTACTTTACTTTTTGCATCTGAATTATCACTGGCTGTGACTTCATTATCCTCGTCAGCCTGAGCCATTGAGTAATCAATGACTTCTTTATGTTTGCGGTTCTTTTTTTTCAAATTCTCTTTAGACGATGATTTTTTCGGCGAGGAATCTTCAGGTATCATGAGCGCAGGAATGGTAATTGGTTCTGCAGTAGTTGTAGCATTGGCAGTAATCGCAGATACAACTGGAGCAGCTGCAGATGCAGAAATGTCCGTCGTTCGATTTTTACGCGTTGTTTCTTCAACAAATGCTGGCACGATTCGCTTCTGCTTCTTTTTTTTCTTATTAGCAAGATCTGCTGTTTTCAGTTTGTTTCGTCGCCTCATCATTGTTGTTATCCGTGTTGTTTTGGGATTGTTGATTTGGTTGGGCTGTGTTGTCGCATCCATTTTCTGTTTTGCTTGACGCCGTTTTTCGCGTACTTTTTGATTCAATGGAAGTTTTGCTCTCACTGCCGGTGGATGAATTGTCACACCCTCTGCACCCTCCGTTGGTAATCGAACTGTTTCTGTCGTTGAACTGTGGATTATCGTGACAGATTTGAGTTTGGGATTCGAACGTTTTCCCAGGAACCGAATGCTTGCCACCTAAATTAAAAGAAAAAAAAACCACTTCAACAAAACCCAACATATCCAATCTAAATCAGTATTCACGATAAATATCCCATTTAGGAGAATTTGTAACCGCCGTGAAGAAGTTCTATCAATTGGAAAAGAATTAGGAATGAGTTGAAATATTTGATAAATCTACGTTCAATTCAATGGGTACTATATGCATAATCTAGTCTAATCTATATCCATCGCTTAGCTGATAACTCAATTGGACTCTTAGTGTTTTTCCACCAAATACAATTTTATATGATACAACGTTCTCAAGAGATTTCATACCTTCAATGAAAATAAACACAAGTCAACACACCACAAGATTTCAATGAGCACAGATTCCGAATTTCTTGGAAAAAAAATGAATATCATCGTTGATCAAAATAGTTTCAGATACCCATTCAAAGAAATGATGAACAACAAAAAAATGGACATTTTCACGTAACCCGCGCAACATGAACGCAAAAACATCAAACAAACTATCAATTAGTTTCGTTTTCGCATTCAGTTTTCAAGGCACGTATACAACACAATTGAAAAATCTATTCCCCCAACTTCATCAAAGGTATGTTTCTTTTGAATACATTCCTCCAAAGCGCCGAGCAAATTGGGAGAAATCTGCACTTCGTAAAATATTTCTCTCGTCAACTCACTATCATCCTTTGCCTTTTTTCTCCGATGCTTTTGTCAGCCAATGTTTCAATGACATAATACATGCAATTCTTATTTTATTTACAAATCGTGGATTTTCCAACAAAAATATATTTCATCAATGTTAAGAGCTTACCAGTAACGATATGGTGCCAAGAATGAGGAGGGCAACTGCATACCAATGTTCAATTACCCATCGTCTGAATGTTGCCAAACTTTCATCTGATAAAAGTAATTTCCGTAATGTCGCCAACGGTCCACTTGGATCCACTTCCCGACACTTTTGGAATACATCGCAATACCCATTATAATCGTTGCATGGTGTTCCAGGTTTCGAAAACATGTCGGGAATGTCATAAGGTGGCGAATTCCAATCAAAAGACGATCTATCATGGAAGTATACACTCACAATAACATTATAAGAATATAGACAATATATGTTCATGTACGTCGATAAAAACTCACAAACACGGTTGATTTCCACCCGGTAGTCGACAGCAAAGTTCGCAAGCTTTAGTACCAGGATCATTCGGACCCGGGATACATTGACATGATTCCAAACCATATGCCAGGCAGATACTGCCAGTACATTCCTTGAAGAGGGCAAAAAATGCATAATGAAAATTCCCGCAACTTCGAAGTAAATATCAACTTTCGAATCAACGTACCCCCATGAAGCAAACAAGCTCACGATTACAAATAGTTTTATTTGGTTTATTGACAGATGGTGGACAATGTGGCGATTTGCCGTTGCAAAAACTGGCGTCACGACAACCATTGTCTTCCCGGCATTTATCAGAAAATTTAAGTTTACATTCATTTGTACAACACGGGCCTTGGCTTGGGCTACATATGGATCCTGGTGTGAGTGTACATGGTATTTCATCAGCTGGTGGGTATCGTCGTTGTGGGAAACAACATGCATCATGACAATCTTCTTCCCACCCGCAATCACATTCTTCGCCAACCTCTACAACTCCATTACCACACAGAGATGCTTGTGGTTCTGGAAATCATTTTTTCGTCGATTAAACATGAGAACCCTGACTTTCATTAAATTTCGATCCATCTTATCACTGAATCGAAATAACTTACCGGCGAAACAGCCTTTTGGTGATCGTGCTTTCGTATTCAACACTGGGTTTATGGCATTCAAACTGCATGGACTAAAACGATTATTGTTACGCTTGTCACCGCTGGTTGCACGAGCAAACATTATGAAGTTTCCGTCCTCTCCACCAGGTGTACATTGTTCAGGATCGTGCTATAAATTTCAGATAACGCGCGCTTGGATGTAATTAATCTTTCACTGCGTTTGCATTTTGACGCAAACAAGACACGAAGCAACTCGAATTAATTACTATTAGTTTATCTTACCGGCGAACCAAAATTATGTCCAATCTCATGTGCTAATGTAACATGTGAAACAGCTGGTGGTACGTGCTTTCCATAATTTAGTAGGGTAACGATCCCAGTATTCAAAGATTTCATACTGCCACGATAATGCTAGGAGAAGATAAAAATGATAATATCAATTACTGAGTAAAATCTTTTTCATTCTTTGCATGATCAGGATTAATAGATTCTATGAAGAGTCGTATATCTGTCTATATGACTGCGCCAGTTTGCATGTGTGTGTATATATCGAAACGAATGTAGAATTGGATTCGCGCGTGCAACGTAGTTCGATTGGATGGAGAAATTGAATTACCAAACGAACCCTGTCATGTGAAAATTCAATTTCAATAACAGACACAAGGGAAGCGGTTCTCGTAATATACGCATCGCTGTATGTGTGAAATTTCATATGTACAATTCTACATTTGGAAATTCTGCGATCGTTTGATTTAACATAATTTATTAATGTTTACTTCGTTTGAATTTATCTAGAAATTTTTGTGGAAGAAATGGTAGAATTCTCTCTAGACATTTTGTTTTACTTGTTCTTGAAATAAAAGAAAAAAGAATTTTTCATAAATTTTCATGCAGGAATATGTAGATATATACACATACACATACAGATACAGACAATTTCCAATTGCATTGGAGACTTTTTTCACCAACGATGTTTTCGATCAATATTTAATATCCTGTATTCCCTCTTCCAACGTTTGAATTCTGTCAGTGCTCATCCCTCAGGTACATAAAGATCTATATATATCAATATATACATACATTATGCATGTATATATGAGTCTGAACAGATAAGAACGCGCTAGTATATCTGAACGCAATGATGCACAGGCAGACACTAATATATATGACCAATTCAGGTGAACGCCACTAGTCTGTTTGGAACTTAAAACTTTCAAGTTTCTTAAAGTGTCAGGGCTTCTCAAAATTTCTTACATAGAACATTTGTAAGTGTCTATCGATTAGACTCTTTCTCACGCCATCTTTTTTTTTCCTTCACACTTCTACTCTCGTCCATTCCATGCCTTATCAGATTTAACTTTAGTATAAGATCTCACCCCATTCTTTTCACAAACGCCGCCGGCATTTTTCAAATCGCCCGTCCATGCAAGTCCGAGTGTTCCCATCTCGAAATCACGATAAGTGAACATATAGGCCAAACAAAATGCATCGTAGTCTTCCTCTATAAAAAAAAGAAGCGAAAATCAAATAATTTTAGATAAACTAACGAAGAAGAAAACTAGTTTGCAACCAAATAGGTACGAGTAATAATTTTTCTACAGATCCATTGTAGTTTATTATAAGATATCACTGTCGTTACCTGAGAAGAGTTCAAGAAACTTTTCTACGCCATAGTTTCCTGGGAATCGATAGTTGGGATCGCGTACTGCATCACCAGTATGTACTTTCACACGCTTTATCATAAAACTGATATTGTCCGGTCGCCCATCTTGATTAAAATCCGTGTGCTTATATATAGAGTTCACACGCTGTACATGCCTGGTCATCACCTCAATGCACGCCTCTTCTGTTTTGTAACGTGAGAAAAATTGATGATCAGCTTGAAGATACAGCATACATGTTGTTTTCCTAGGATCAACTGTTGCCCGTTTGTGTAAATGTCTTGTGAATCTATCTTTGTAAGTGCTGTAATCATCAACAATAATTGGAGTTAATAAGTAAAACTACTGGCCTATGAATTTAGATGTAAGACGAAGTAAAATATGCGATGGATTCTATTTTACCCATCAATCGATTGCGAATTAGACACACTACGATAGCCTATGTGTCGACCGTTGGCTTCTCTCAAGTAATATCCACCATGTTCGCGGATCTCTTGATCTTGGAGCTGTTCAAAGTACGGCTCAAACAACTCGTTGTCTTTTCTGTAACGAAATGAGAACGACACATGAGTAATTGATAATGATTCTAACTTTTTCCATGAAGATTAACATTTTGTTTGAACTGCACCGGTCACACAATTCAGCCTCAATTTGCGCACACGACTTATCATGGAGCCATTTCAGTTTTACTCTCATAAGAGATATAGCTTTCCTGAATTTCACTCGGTATGAACGGGTGGTTGCGAAATTTCACCTAATAAATCCCAGACTACTTGGAATGAATGTAAAATAGAATTTCTGAGGATTAATACATCATTGAATATCTCAAAACTTTATGACACAATAATATGGTTTATTTCTAAAGTGAATCACTGTAGATATTCAACTGTGATCAACAAAAATGCTAATTCATTAATAACTTGCCCACGCTTTCACCTTTGAAATTCCAATGAACTAGAAATAGCCGATATCATATAGAACTTTTTATGTATAAAAATATATTTTCATTCGATTTTCTGCATTGGTCTACCGACTAGATATCTCAATCATACCTACTTTCATTGAATAGTTTCGCCACGATAATATACACATTGATGAATCACGGAAAAAGAATTAGAGTAGAAAGCTATGTGCCAAAAAATTGCATACAAACCCACGAATTGCCTTGCTAAAATTGCCTTTATGCAACAGTTGACTAGGACATCTTCGTGGTTGAGGTGGTGCAATAATATCTGATGCACGATACGCTATGGTATGATAAATAGGCGACATATTATCTTCAGGATGCGTATTATTCGAATCTGCTTGGCCTACTGCTAAATATCTGCTCGCCGGTTCGAAATAATATTCTTCAAACGCCGTAGACACTGAACCATCGAATAGACCATCCTCAGTAACGATTCCTTCCACAATGGCATTCTCGTCTTCTATAAGGAAATGGGAAATGATGATAAAAGCCGAGGAGAAAAAAAAGCAATGAGAGTGCCTGTGAAATTACGTCGTATATTCATCTAAAGTATACGAGTTCGGGTAAAATGGGGATGTGATTGTGGGGCGAAAGTGCGATGGGAATGGATGGATTTGGGAGAGTATTATGTGTGTATATATATATCTGGTAACAGAGTGCGGTAGCTAATGAGAAAAGACGGTTTATCGCTGAGCCCTTATTCTCACAGCCACTAGTACCGTACGTATACTCAAATATATATACACCCAACATCATTCTCCGTCTGGTTTCATTTATCACTATATGTGAGCTGAACTCACCAGCAGTGGTGCCGACGTATGAGTGTAGAGTGTCAAATGAAATGGGCCCATTCGTCCCTTCGAAGATTGCATCTTGTGCGAAGACACTCGTGTCACGAACAAGTCGCATCGTCCATTTCCTGAAACCAAAAAATGAAGAATGAAGTCAAGTAAACAATAAATAAAAGTGAGAATTAGATTACAATCGATTGGAACAGCTCAGCATTAATAGATTCATATTGCAGTAGAAGGACGTGATGAAGCCTCACAAATCAAATTTAACGCTTGATTTTATGGCTTTTGTACTTGGAACTTTGAATGAATTTGATTAATGGGAGCGTTGGATTCTCGATGTAGCTATTAACTTACCTATCGAATGCCTGAAGATGAAGTACAAGCGGTCGGGATTCAATTGCATCTGATACATCACGACGTAAACGATTTTTATGCTCACGCAATATTACTGGATCGTACCATGCCGTTTCATAATGTCCAATGTAGGTATGCCGTTTAATTTCTGAAAAAATCAACCCAGAAGAGAATGGTGAGACGTTTAATTAATGAGGTTTCTGTAGATACAAATACTTTGCCAGTGCTTCAGAATTATTCATGAATTGACGGCTCAAACTTCTTAAATGATTTATAATTCTCGTTGCAATATTTATCTGCCATTTTCATTTACAATAATGACATTCGAAAATTTATATCAAGAAAACTGCGAGATTGAAAATTCCCGTGGTATTTCTACAGTGTGATATGAAATGTTTTCTGAGAACTCTTTAAATGTGCTTCGATTAATTTTTAATACCCTCCAAACATGCCTTCTGTAATCGGCCTTGAAAATCTTAGCTTTCAGCCATTGGGGGATCAAAATCTACCCGATCTTCAAGAATTCCCGCTCAGTTTCAATTCTTACCATCATTGCACAATTATATTCATTCATCTCTGATATAAGATGTGTTGAGAACAACTCCCAACAATGATGACTCATCGACCAAACATTTGATAGTTCCATTGATTTGTCAATACTCATCATTATCCGATCATCACACTCACCTGCATGTGGTGGATGAGGATGAAGGGGCGAGGCCTCGATCAGAGCAAGACAGAGAATAATAACCGGGACCCATTGGCTTGTCACGGTTGACATCGCGATCAGTCCCCGAGGTCCAAAGAGTTCTTCCTCCAGGTGCATGCCACGCATGAGTCCCTCGCACACCTCCCACTAACGTTATCTTCCCAACTCACCTACCACCGCACTGATGACATCATTTATTAATCGCATCCCTGCAAGAATTAAAAATATCAAATGCCTAATGAGACCAACGAAGCAACTGATGACAATTAAGATATAAGATGGAAAAACTAAATTTTTCTCAAACTTCCATTCGACTCTGAATCCTTCACACTCTTTGATTCATCCATTTATACAATTGCACAATATAACGGTAAACTATGACGGTTTTTTTCGCCTGCGGAAAAACCAAAGTAATAAAAAGATGATAAAATTATACGAGTCATGATTGAATTTCGCCATGGGGACAACAATAATAACAACAATAATAATGATGTCACGCCGAGTTGATCCTAAAAATTGTTTGTTCGATTTTCATAAAAGCCCACTGGGAGTTTCGTGACCGCATTCACCGTTACGCTATATCTTCCATTACATGCGATTATTTAATTGGTAATATATAACTATGTATATACATGTGTGTGTACTATAAATACATAGATAAATGTATACGATCTAGGAGAAGGCACACACGCGTTGTGCATCGAAGAGAAACGTGCAATTATGCAGCGCGTGCTTCACAGGCCAACATAACAATCTTTAGGACCATCATTATGTTGATTAATTTTGTTTTACCAATAAATATACAAACAACAGCAAAAAGCATTGAATTCAAGACAATAAATAGATATGTTGAATTAATTGTTGTTACTTCGATTTAATCATTCAACTTGTATTCATTGTGCAAGATAGAAAATGGATTTGTGGATATATTTGAGCGATTATGAGTAATTCCTTCAGAAAAATGAAAACAAAACAATCAACCATTGTTGATTTGTATACAGAAACGTACACATCTGTATATCTTGCTATGCGACGACAGCTACAACGATGTAGTTGAATGTATGTGCATGTACAAATCCTGTATTTCAATATGAAACACTTCGTGATGAATGATTAGTGTCAAGTTGGGGTTAATGTGTAATTGCATTCATCATTATGATAATACCAGAAATACACAAGGGTAATATGGAGATGAATCACCAATCACCAATCTCAGTAGATCTGGCATCACTGTCGCGTATAACTGGCATTCTCTCCTGTGGGGTTCAAGTAGCCCAGGTAACTACACATATATATACACATACATCCGCATACGAACACATAGAATGATGATTGTGTGGCTGTACGGAGGCGTACCTGGTTCTTCCTATATAGAAACATAGACTGACGAAACTAATTGAGCCCTTATATATGCACACATATATACATACATTCTGTCAATAATGTATACTAATAAATGTTGGATGAAATATATAAAAAAATGGAGAAATTTCATGCAATATACACACCTGTTTGAGAGCCTCCGAGGCTTTTGCTCCCGAATTCAACAACTAGTGTGAGAGCCGTTAAGGTCTCTACAGCTTTCGTCAAATTTATGTATGCACTGAACTCTAATATTTTTGTTTATAACTCTATCAATGTCTTCTATATCTTTAGATTAACACTGAGAAACCATTGTACATTCTAAAGTTGTATTTTGTTATTTATATTTGAGTGTTCGGTCATTTCGACATCTCTTCATTTGATAAACATTGTTAACAACCACTATTACTCAGTACATATGCAGAATGTAAACAAAAAAAACAACAATGGAAAATAAATAAAATGAAAGAGTAAACATAAACGACACGTACGATAACGCGTTTCGCGCAGCACTGATGGTATAGTCTGACAAGCCTGTAGTGGTGGTTTATCCGGTCTTGGTGTGTGGACACGGAGAGCGAGAGCGAACAAGTTGAGAGGATAGCAGACTACGTTGCGAGGACAACGACTCCCTCCTTCGCCAACGCACATTCGCTTCGATTTACTGTCTCGCTCCTTCCACCCTCTTGCTCCCTCGCTCTCGTTCCGTTTATTTTCTATATGAGAGTGTTATTCGTATCGTTCTCTATTAGCAACTATTTGTTGATGCATCGATCTTTTTCATCATTGTGCATTCTCAGGCATTGCATTCAAAAACCTGTGCCGAGATTGTGAATGTCTATGTCTCTTTTCAACTAACGCCATTAGATGTTCGATCCGTTTCCGAGTCCCGACGCAACTTCATCCCCACACAGTACTCCATCCTCTCATATCATATATATTATAAGCACTCTAGTATATATACCCTTACCACTAACAATATATCCCATATGTATGAGTTCTTTGGACTCTGGGTTGTAACCCATGCGCGCCTTGTGTGTATGCGTCTCAAATATTGGCGCGCATGCGTAATTTCAACACGCGCCTGCTGCAGTTTTATCTTGTACGCATGCGCCATGAGTAACTGGCGCGGACATACCACGTGAGAAAGGATGCAGCCAACCCATTGGCCAAATGATGTGTAATGCTGTAATTTACTATTTGAAGGGTTATCGTGTGATTGGTCGACAATGGGATGTGCGCCCACTTT
The DNA here is from genome assembly GCA_018881525.1 of Meteorus sp. PSUC_FEM 10030008. NCBI lineage: Eukaryota > Metazoa > Arthropoda > Insecta > Hymenoptera > Braconidae > Meteorus > Meteorus sp. PSUC_FEM 10030008. The sequence goes on from JABMBR010005587.1 coordinate 10,788, forward strand.
AATAGAAAAGATACGCGAATAAATGAGCGGAAAACATCGCAAAAGTGTGGGATATCATACATAAGGTGCTTATACACGCTTCAACTGAACTCTAGATTTTGTCTGCTTCTCAATAGATGAGAAACTTCAGAATTTTGAGCTGAATAATATGGAAGTTACACGTGCAAATAATGCAGAGCTGACATGTATTTTTATGTATCGACATGTAATAATTCGACTCCGGCAGCCGATGGCGCGCGTATTTGAATGGACACATCCTGGTTCATACTGTATTTGCACATTTAGTATTCTCATTCTTGTATTTAGAGAATGGATGTTGAAGATTTACATGAACCATTTGTGCATGAATATCTCTGGAAGACATTCAGAAGTACTGATCCCCTTATCCGTTATTTTTGAACACCATCACAAATATGATTGCATTGTTCGTATGCTATAGCGATGAATTAGAATAACGAGTAAACGATATTCATTCATAACGGAATATGTATGAATTCATTTATATATGATGAGTTGAACCGGAATATTCATGTACATACGATAATCTCAGAAATTTTTCGAACCTGACAAAATTCAAACGTCACGTTATGACTTGAATTTTTTTGTTCAAAGTCTTTTAGTTAACATTTTATATAACGGGTATGGAATACAGTAGATATACTGTTATGTCGCATGGTTTCATTTGTTTTATATGATTATCAGCGTCATGGTATGTATGCATGGTAGATATCAGCGTGTCGCGTATTCTCGTTATCTCTCTCTTTCCTATCTTCTCTCACAAGTAAGATCAGAATAAATGAAGAACGTCTGTTTTCGCTCTGCATCTAATGTTCCCCCCTTGGTGAGAAAGCAAAGTACCTTCCCAGTTTTGGGCTACTATGACCAAGAGGAATTAAACAAGTTCGGCTATATATCGCCGGCAATGGCCGGGTCGTTGTGTGTGTGCGCTTCACTTATACTTTCGTTTATATCGGACATTCCTGCAATGACAAACATAAACAATACGCCTGTATCAGATCCGCGCACGTATAATAATCATACATTCACATCAGTTGGCCATTCATTTTCAAACAAGAATACTTCTGATACATATGCGAGTTGATGTAGTGATATTTTAAAATGTATTCAAGTACACCGGATTTACTGAAGAAAAAGATAATTTCGAAGAGTAAACAGGACACGTAAGTGTATCTTCGTTTAAATTGAAAATGCACTATTGATTATTAATAAAGATGTAGGTTATCTTGTGATATATCATACGCATAATTGTGGAATTTTCAGCATCTCCGGTCTCACGCGTATGAATTCCTATCCATGTTTAATACCTGAAGAATTGGCCCAGGTATTGATAAACGATGTTAAGCCATTTGCGAATATGTCAGAAGCAGCTGAAAATTATTATCACGTCTTGAAAGGCCTCAATAACTTCAAGACCTATACTCAAGATATTTACTGGTACATACACAAATTATTGCTATATCTGGATTATTACCAGGGTATAGTAGACATGAGGCAATATAATTTGTGCGATCAGGTGATAACACCGTCCCAACGCCGTCCAAAAGAGTTTATCATTCGTGTGCCTGGGTTAGCAGAAGATCGACCATCAGTACGTATACGGGATGAAGTTGAGATTGTACAGGTTGCTGGGAACAATCATTCATTTGGAATAATTGAATTCGTTGGACAAGATTACGTATCGGTTTCATTGTCTTTGGAGTTTAACAAAAATTTTGAACCTACGCAAAAATATAATATCGAATTTCAATATTCGACATGGCAGTTTGACAATATGAATTTTGTGCTTGATACAGTGTACAAACAGCAGTTGATATCAATGCTATTCCCAGTGCAACAATCATCATGTACCGTCAATAAAACTCGTTTCGAATGGATCAATCATAACATAAAACATAATCCCGAACAGCAGCAGGCCGTTGTGAATATCATCAATAAAACGCCTTTACCAGCACCATACATCCTTTTCGGACCGCCTGGTACTGGAAAAACATCAACTGTGGTAGAGGCTATATGTCAAATATCGAGATGCAATCCATCGAATCGGATATTGATATGTACACCATCGAATGCTGCAGCAGATGAAATCGCGATGAGATTGTTAAAAAATTCTATTGATGAGAATATTATGTACCGTATGTATAGCGCGTCGAAGAATTCCGATGATGTTAACGTTGAAATAAAGGCGTTCTCGAATATTTCTGATACAGAATCAGTATTCATATCGAAAGACGTCTTTCTGAGGAAGAAAATTGTCATTACGACACTTGCAACGTGTATTCGATTATACAAGTATGATTTACATGAGAATCATTTTTCGTATCTGTTTTGCGATGAAGCGGGCCAAGCCACGGAATTGGAAACACTAATTCCATTGGTTTTGATGAGTGGGGCCGATACTGGTAATGTCAGTCAATTTTGTGGACAGATTATTCTTGCTGGTGATCCGAAGCAACTCGGTCCAGTAATTTCATCGCAACGGGCTAAACCACTCATGAGTATATCGCTGCTCGAACGTCTAATGGAGTGGGGTCCGTACAGAAAAAACAACTCAAATAAATACGATCCAATGTATGTGACAAAATTGGTACAAAATTATCGTTGTCATCCGGCGATTCTCTACTTGCCAAACGAATTGTTCTATGACGGTGAACTCGTTGCTAATGCTAATGTTGGAGCATGGCGTGCGGAGAATTGGTCGGGATTGATAAGAAGAAAATTCCCCATCATTTTTCGTGCTGTAGAAGGCGCAGAAGAACGCGAACGACATTCACCAAGTATATTCAATGAAAAAGAGGTTCTTGTTGTTGTAGACTTTGTGAAGCGATTGCTCAACGATAAACTTGGTGGTAAACGTGTAAATCCGAATGAAATCGGTATCATAACACCATACAGATTACAGAAATCCAAAATACAACGAGCTCTGGAGGACAAAAAAATTGAAGGTGTCTCCGTTGGAACTGTAGAAATCTTTCAAGGACAAGAGCGTGACATCATCATAATTTCAACTGTCCGCACTAAACTCTACCTGAAGAACAATCAAATTCATATAGGCTTCTTGTCACATCCGAAAAGATTTAACGTTGCGATAACGAGAGCGAAAGCATTGGTGATTGTTGTGGGTGATCCAAACATTCTCCAACACGATCGTTGCTGGCGTGCGTTACTGCAATATTGTATTGAGAATAAAGCGTGTTCTGGTCCCAATTTTCTACTGAGCACACATGTGGAAAAAGCCAATCTTCGTAAGTTAATTGCGAAGAAACACATAGTTGATGAGTTGAATAAATCGAATACAGATGAACCTGTAAACGAAATATCAGATTTTGAATCTGATAACAGGAATGATGATGTGAATCGACGTAGAAGGATTCCCATCGGACCACTTCCCGAAACATTCAATTACACTTCAAAAGTATCGAATATCTCTGAAAACATTTTACATCGTATCAATGACGCTAAGTTTCATCAGGCCAAAATAGATGCGCGTTACGATTATGATAATGATAGTGATGATGTAAATAATGATAATGATTATGAACAATACTCCACTGGGTGCAGTGTAAATGATTGTGAAGATTATTACCTAGGCACAGACAATCCTCACTCATCATCATCCGGCACGATCTTATGGCCAAATTCAGTTCCGATTAAAGGCACCAACACGTTCGAAACGGAGTTACAAAACCGTATGTTAATTTTAGCGATCAATGAAGATTCCTGAGTATCGTAATATTGGAGAGATCTTGATGTTGAACACGTGAATTTGTTGCGTATTAGAGGAGTCAATCGAGGTTAAGAAAAATTGATAAATGAAATTATTAATATAAAT
>JABMBR010005588.1:0-14634 GCA_018881525.1 Meteorus sp. PSUC_FEM 10030008
TAAATTTGTTCTTATTAGTAAATTATTGATTGATAGATGAATTATTCAGGTTCCCAATAATGTCTTTTCATGATTAGTAATTAAAGATGATTAGATTATAATTGATAATTATCTGAAATTATTTCTCTCTTATATCAAATTTAGTTGTAATTAAAACTTTTTCAATTTTTCGCGCGTATTTAGAACATCGATGTCTATAATCGATGTTTCGATGTTTTTGTCGAAACATCGATGGTTCGATGGTGGAAAGTTCCAAAAATCGATAGTCCGATGTTGATGTTTTTTTACCGACATTGCCCATCCCTAGTGAATAGAATTTGCCCCAGTGATGCCGAAACGTGGGATTTTTCTACCCCTTCTATACGCCTCATTTACGCGTGCTTCAGGCACGCTTGGCGCTATGGAAGGGGTAGAAAAATTCCACGTTTCGGCATCACTGATTTGCCCTCTCCGTGCAGCCAAAGTAATGGAGAATAAGTTATGTCAGTCACTGTATGGGGTATTTGCATTGGTTTGGCCGTATAGAGTGGGCAAGATCTACTCGCAATCTGGCTTCTTAGTACAACTAAAGATGTATTCGTTTTGAGTGCTGACAGTGCTGTAAGCGCCAATGAACGAATTGTCAGCATCTGCAGCGGCAAGATAAACAATAAAAACAGCGCTTAGTGACGCTCGCAGTACTGTCAGCGCCCAAGACGAATACACCCAAAGTGTACAGGAGCGTATTTGGGCTAATGTACGGAAGCCCGGTAGTGACATGGTTCTGTCATACATATATATACATATGTCACACATACATTATAATGTTTGCTGTTATACATTGGGCTCGTTCAGGTTTACTAAGTTCTAAGCAGTGCTGACTGAACATATACTGTATATTCATATATCTCCCAATATATGTTATGGTTGGACACATTCATTATATGCAATAGGATATGCTAAGATCTCAGTAAACTTTAGTGAATCTGAACGAGCCCATTATAAATGTGACTTGATAATTATGTCGAGGTGTTTCATTTAATTACTAGATGGCATTGCAAGTAGAGTCTCATAAAAGGCGCATGCGTGTGTTCCAAGTTTTTCATTGCATAAATACCCTTAATTGGAGACATATATGTATCATATGACTTACATATCCTGCAAGTAGAAGTGAGAGCCGAAAATAATTAACATACTATGCCTATATACGACTAGATGCTTATATGTTTGTATATGCATCTTTGGTAGCAGTATTAGGGTCTGTGATATCAGCGCTTCATCGACAACATTGACCAACTCTATACTCAATTTCGATAACCCATTTGAACCAGGCGATAAGGCAGAGAGAAATCTATTTCTTCTCGGGGTCGTCGTTGAAGGATATATAAGTGGACTAGAAGTAGAAAGATTGTTGTGAGCGTGAACGAGTACGTGTGTTTATGTACAAGGCATATAACGATAGCGAAGAATTCATTATCTTCCTCGTCAACGTCGCCGCGTCCGTACACACAGTTTTACATCAACCCAGGTTTTTCGTGATCTCGCGTGTAACAGGTCAAAGAACCCGAACGTCAGGAGTCTTGGAGGACAGGTGGACCCTGCATACAGTTCCCCTGCCAAATGAAAAGATCACCTTCTTAGGAACCCAACACGCGAATACACGTATACAAATATAAATTGTGAGTTTTCAGATTTTTTTTATGTTTCAATCCCACCGATTGTTCATCTGAAATCTGGAATCTTCACGAATTATATCATATTTGCTTTGCGTTCTTTTTCTTATTCTTCTTGAATCCAGTTCATTAGTGAAGGAATGTTGTATAATGTTGTGACCATTTACCTGCTGAATGTTTTCAGGGTGGTAATAACGGTTGGTAATCACGTATTGAAGCCAATATCATGTAAACCACGAGGATGATGTGTGAATAGACGTAAGATGATAAAGGGACGATTGAAGTGATAAACGTGTTTGACTGACATGGAGACATGCACACGAGAGTTTAGATACTTGCGTCGACGTGAAAGCGTCATCGTGGAAGGTGTCAGAAGAATTCAGGTAGCAAATTGAAACGACGTGAATAAGTATATTTATACATAGATACTATAAACATATGAATTTTAACTGCCCCCACCTCCCATGGACTAATTTTTTCACATAAATTTTGTTTCAAGAGGCTTGGATAGGAGAAATTATTATTCGGAAATTATGGCATCCACGTTCAGTTCAGCGAAAGTGTTGATGAATAAGGGTAAACCTCAAGCTGCTGCTCATATTCGCGATCAATGTAGCAATACAGTGGCTGATGGGAGACACCGGCATCTAGATGAACTGTTGGACACACTGTTGAATCCAGGGAAGGCCATTGATGATTGGGAAACAATTGATTGGTGCAAATGGCTCATGGCTGGTGGACGAACACCTGATGAATTTTCCAATACAGGTGATAAAACTTGTAGCAATGTAGAATGTTTGGAGCGTATAGGATTATCATCTAACAGTATTTTCATCATTCCGAAATGATTTGATTTCATTGCAGTGAGGCTTTATGACAATGCTACGACGTGTGGCCTGGTTTGGACGCCGAACTTCGTTGCATATAGATGCCGCACATGTGGAATATCACCTTGTATGGCATTATGCACAGAGTGCTTCAAGAAAGGAAATCATTATCGGCACGACTTCAATATGTTCTTAAGCCAGGCCGGTGGTGCATGTGATTGTGGTGACACATCGGTGATGAAAGAAATTGGATTCTGTGATCGTCATGGACCCAAAGCGGCAGTCGATAAATCACCAGCCCCGTCGGATTTGATGTGTGTAGCTGAGGCAATGATGCCGCGAATGATATTGCGTTTGATTCAACACTTACGGGAAAATTATAAAGTGGGGGCACCAGAATATCGTGTTGCTATCCAAGATGCTGATGCGTATCTAACAATGCTCCTCGATTTGAATCATATGGGTGCAGTAATGCGGCATGTAATGACTTCAGCCCTGACAAATTCGCAAAAGTATCGTCGATTGATGGACCCAACTAATACTTCGGGCATGCCAGAGTATGACAGTTATTGTCGTGAGAGTCATGATGTTTACCAAGATGCTATCAAATCATTGCCAAACCCGGAACCGCCCGATGAGTACAAAGACTGTTCCTCTTTGCAAGAAGATTTGGTACACACGACATTTCTGGAGGAAATTATGTTTTGGACAGTAGCTTATGAATTTCCTCAAAAACTTGTTTGTCTTCTATTGAATATGCTCCCCGACCCTGACTACAAAGAAGCGTTAACACGTGCGTTTGTACTTCATTATGGGCGAATAGCAATGATGTTAGAGCGATCAAATGATCCAGACACATTGAGCAATCGCGTCGTTCATGTCAGTGTGCAATTATTTAGCAATGAGCGACTCGCGTTACGTATGGTTGATCAGCTGAAGTTATTACATGTCATGGTGATCAGTTTGAAATATATGATGAGTAAAATTCTCATGGAAAATACACTTCACGCGCCAAACAAAAATTTTCACTATGTTGTTGATTGTGAACGACCAGTGATGAAGGAACATTGCTATTGGCCACTCGTCTCGGATCTCAATAATGTGTTGTCACATAAACCCGTGGCGGTTCGATTCCTAACCGACGATACGCTCTTAGAAATGTGGTTCGAATTTTTGTCGATGTTTCAAGGTATGAATGTTAATCAACGTGAAATGGGTGCTCATGTGGAATTTGAGCCGACAACATATTATGCAGCCTTCAGCGCTGAATTAGAAGCGAGTGCTTATCCAATGTGGGCACTTGTATCACATCTTCGTGGACCGGAGAGTGCATCAGTGAGCCGCCGTGCATTAACATTCTGCTTCAACGCATTACAAGACTGGTTGGATGCGATTGGATTCACAAGTCCAGATGTGTGCGATGTATTGCACGTATCTTTCCATATCCCTCTCCATCGATACTTCGCTGTATTCATGTGTGAGGCTGTTCGACAACGGGGAGTAACTCTCCAAGAACTATTACCACCCACCGATATGTTGCACTTACTAATGATGCATCCGTTACGCGTACAGGTTGCTCTGTATGAAATTTTGAATGGCCTTTGGGTCCGCAATGGACTTCAGATTAAAGGCCAAGCTATGACGTATATTCAGTGTAATTTTTGCAATTCTATGGTAGACGCCGATTTATATCTCCTACAAGTATGTGCAACAAAACTTCAATCTGATGTTTTTTTGCGTACAATAATTGATAAGTTCCATGTCAAAGAATGGTTGAGTTTACGTAATATCAAGTCAAGACAAAATATTCTTCTCATTGGTGAACATGATGCAGCAATGATGGAGAGCTGTTTGATATTTCTTGCGACGTTGATTAGTACAAGAACTAATTTGGGACTCAGTGATTCAGAGGTATCGCATCTCGAAATGATGACCCTTTTATGTATGGGTGATAAAACTCATAGCCAGCTGATGGATTTGATGCCGGAGCGGTGTGGCACGACCCCAAATAGAGATTTCGAACCGGTCCTCGCCGACGTAGCTCAATATAGGGCACCAAATCTAGAAGCTAGTGGTACAATGCAACAAGGCATGTATGGACCCAAACCACGAGTTTGGGATGAACTCTACGATCCACTGTATGTTCTTCTTCGTGCCGTACATCGTCGGGATTATCAAGCATCGATGGATCGTTATACGGAATATGTAAAGCAAACGGGGAAGTTGAAGTCTGGATCAACCCTATGGCCACCATTTCGTCATCCAGCACCCGTTTCAGTTGATTATGATGATCCCAGAATAGTTCTGCGCTCCCGCGTATTTCATGCAATGGCACTTGTCATTCTCTATAAAGCTGTGAATGATCACAATATTTCTGAACACATCATGGCATTAACAATCTATTTGTTGGAAATGGCTGTTGTCACCGCAAATATACCGGAAAACTGCGTAAGTTTTGATTTTTAAATTAATCAACTGACCATGATAGTTTTGAAATGTGTTGTTTTCCAGGCAAACCCTCTATGTACATATACGGGCGATGTTAGCGTTCCGTGTACAGTGAAGGACGTTGAATTTGGGAATTGGTACGATACTGATAATTTGATAGAAAACTTGAGAACAGTTATACCTCGAGCAACACTTCTTGATTCGCCACCAGATTTTAGTCCTGATGGTAAGATTGTAGGCCGTCAGCAGCAATATCAGATTGATGGTAATTAGAACTTGTATGAATAAATATTTTTCTAATATCGGCGGGTATTCCTGTGTAGTAGGATCAGAGTGGGAGATGGGTAGTGACATTACTGAAGGATCGTTGATGCTGAATGATGAATTCGATGTTGAAATTGGTGAATTGGCACAAGTTTGGGACTTGGAGTTACTAAGTGAACCCGATAACGATCACAGAAATATAGTAGCTCCGATGGAAACGAGTTCATTGCCTGCATTACCCTCTTCTGAGAGTAAGTTGCTCGTGTATATTTCCAGAAAATGTTATTCGACAAACTTATTGCATGATTTGTATACTAATCATTCGTGAATAGAGATCTTTTATGAGTATCACTTCAGTGAAGATTGAATATTGGTATACAGTTTTGCGTAACGATTTGATAGCTATAGCCGAATGGGGACTAGTGGTATCTGCGGACATAACGACACATGATAATATCGGAGATGACTCTATATCTGGGCCTCAGAGAGCCTTAGTACCATCTAATGAGGGATTGGTTGCCCTGGTACCCGAGTCCCACAATTTGAGTGAAAGTATGTTCATGTAATCTTGAAAATTTTTCGATATTCATACCGAAATATAGCATCGATGCCGCATTGGAAGTCAATTAGGAACTTCATATCGAGTGAAAATTGAAATTTTTCCAGGAGTTATTACTGCGGAAATGCCACCGTTCCCCCACATGCCACAACGAGCGACTCCCAGCACTGCGACTAGTAATGAAGTGGATTTGCTTCAAATGATGTTTCCACGATTAGGACCAGCACCAGTGACCACGACTGAAATTGTACCATCAACATCGCATGGTCATCAACAAATTGTTCATAGAGAATCTCAGGTACGAAGTAATAAGACATTCTGTTGTGTAACACAATTGATTATATCCTGAATGTTGTTTTATGATTGTCAGGGTGGACAGATGTATTTAACGGGTCCTAAATCAGGCGAAAGCATAATTTCTCTTTTGTTAAAATTACATTCGCAACTATCCGGCATACCTGATAGCTGGAATCAAGAAGAAGTATCAGCAAGTTTGGCATCGGTAGCAGGGAGTAGCACAGACAGTGGTCGCACATCTCCTGTCGAGTCACGAATTGGTGATGGTCCGTTTTTCATTGGTCAGCTCTTACGAAAAATCGCAAATCTTGATATAAAATTGAAACAAGATATTGCAGACACAAAGAATAAATTGTGGCCACGAACAAAAGAATGTGACGATGTCCAACATGAACGTGAACATCGTGAACGTGAAGATCGACGTAAACGCGCGAAAGAACGTCAACAAAAATTGATGGCAGAATTCGCTAATAAACAAAAACAATTTATGAAAAAAGCAATGGAGACCGATGAAGCGGGAGCATCTAGTATGGATTGGGATCAAACTGAATCACCAAATCAGATGGTCAGTATAAAAGAATATGACTGTGTAATTTGCAATCAAACCACGCCGAGTACCGAGGAAAAACCGATGGGTCTGGTCGTTCTTGTTCAAGCAACTAGTGTTGTTGGACATGAACGACAAACGTCTGAGCGATTACAATTGCCCACATCCGATGAGGATTCAACGATTCCCCATCATGACACACGAGGCGCGCATTTTGACTATAGAATTGATGAAATGGGTCGGCATTTCGATATATTCTCATGGTTATTATCAGCTAATTTAGGTTGGGAGGGCGGCGTTCATGTACAAACTTGCGGTCATCATATTCATCTAGATTGTCTGAAAGCTTACAGACATTCGTTGAGAAGTCAACAACGACAACAAAGTCTCGCAGTAGATCGGGGTGAATACCTCTGCCCATTATGTCGCCAATTGGCAAATTCTGTCCTCCCTCTATCTCCACAACTTGGTGAATGTTCGGCAGTTGTACGATCACGTCATGCATCCACAACAGCAATATTAACAGAACTCAATAATTTTCTCAAAGAGATACAGAGGAATCCAGTATCTTCGAATCTTGCAATGGCAATGGGCAAAGCCATGGAAGAGATGACAGGATTGACTTACTTGAAGTACAAACAGAAAAATCATGAACCCACTCATCAAAGTCTTTTTCTCTTCGTCACATCAGTTGGGCGGACAAATTTTGAAGTGGAACTCGTGCAACGAGGTGGGTCGTTATGTGTACCATCCGCGACAAAAATACCATTAACCCCGAAACGTGATTGTATTGTTGCACTCCTCCATGTATTGGCAATGCATGCAAGAGTATTAACTAACTGGCCAGTGCACCACACATGGCAACAATTATCGGGTTTACCATCGGACCCTGCTCCTCCACTTGCGGTAACACCTCATGAGCGTGAAGTACCGCTGCTACTCCGAGATCCAACTGCTCTCTTGATTCAATTCATTTTACTTCTTCCGTTGCATATTGATCAAACATATTTCTCAAGTGTCGTGAAGGTCATTTACAATCTGTTGTATTATCAAGTGATCGTCCAAATAAGTTGCAGTTTAACTGTAGCAGAAAGAAGAAATATCACAAGACCGTCAGATCAAAATAATTTGCTGACGCCAATTTCTTCGGAAGCAATTCTACGGAGAGTGATAGAACACCTTGGGCAAACAAATTTCTACGGTGATGATCCAACTCATCGTTCAATACGTTCAATAGAACAACAAATTCAGACACTCTGTTTGCCTTACCTTCGTGTGGCAGCGCTATTACGACATCATTTGTATTCTCAACCGCTCCCGCTCATCCGAACATCGCAGACAGAATTTGTTCGATTAGTTTACTACCTCGAGCTTGTTACTGAAGGCATGGATTGGGATTGTTTCAATGCTGCAGTAGCACTCAATTGGCAAAATGAGGAATCAAGTGTCGCTGTGCCAAAAATGTGGTGCGATCAATTTCTTGCTTTTTACAATAGGAGTCAAATTGCAGCTAAGCGACTTGTTATTGATCAACATATCAATTGGCAGGCACCAAAATTACTTAGTCTTCCACGAGAGTATGAAAAACTCTTCACGGTACAAAAACATTTATTTGAATTATTGCTTCTTGCTTCGTCTATTTCATTCCTAATATGAAATCTTGTTTCAGTATTATCATGCGAGACCATGTCGCAAATGTGATTCAGTACCACCAGAGATTAGTATATGTCTCTTATGTGGAACAATTGTTTGTCTTAAACAAAATTGCTGCAAATACGAAAATGTCGGCGAGGCTGTACAGGTAAATTCAAACTTCGATACTTAAAGTAAGAAAGAAAATAATTTGTCTGGGTTTTCACTCTGCCAGCATTCAATCAATTGTGGTGGCGGTACTGGTATCTATTTGGTTGTGACATCGACATATATAATTGTGATACGAGGTCGCAGAGCGTGTCTTTGGGGTTCATTGTACCTTGATGATTTTGAGGAAGAAGATAAAGATCTGAAGTGAGTTCATTTACATCAGTATTATTTAAAAGACTAGGAAAATTCTCATGAATTGACTTAATAACGTATGCCAAAAATTTTCTAAAGACGCGGTCGACCATTATACCTGAGTCACGATAGATATCAACTACTTGAACAACAATGGTTGGCACATCGATTCGATCATACGAAGAAGACATGGGTGTGGCACCGCGATGCTCTGTGACAATTGTCGTAATTCGATGTAACTACATTGTCACAAGTTTTCAACGATGATGACAAGTTTGCGTAATTCGATGCCTGACTAAAAATGTTTTGATATTATTTCGGAAGGTCGATGCGTTTTTGGCGGTGACTTCGACATAGAAGTACATTGAGATCAGAGTATACACGTTACTGCGGAAGGAATAGGCGAAGGAGAGAAAGCTTGACGGCGGATATGAATATATATATTTATTGTGATTTATGATGTAACACTGATTAGAGAATAGTATTAAGCATGCGCCGAAGTGACCGGATTAATAAAAACGAAACAATAATAGCTTTTCTTTTATTCTCTCACTGATAATGGAGATTCCTCTGCATCTGGTGATTCGGATTTAATGGAATTAAGTGAAGAACACAGATGTATTCTCCTTACTTTAAATTGCAAATCAGGTTCGATGAGAACTAGAGATGCTTTCCTCTTCATCTGCGAAAAGATTTGGTATTCATTGATAGAGAGCATAAAAGAAAAAAAATGGCGAAATTCACATTTTTTCATTCCCGCTGTTTCATATCATGTTATTTCTCAATTATGAAATCAACATCCAACACTACCATAATCGCCAAGTTCTCGGTTTAACCTTCTCATATTCGATTCTCCTACGGCAAGAGAAGTTTAGAAGGTTTACCTTAAAGTAGTCAGATTGCGCGTTATACATACCCACTATGCGGTCCATCCAATAGAAAGGATAACATTCACCAACGACCCGGCTTTACTGGTATATTTACGTTCCTGCCAAGGTAAGGGCTGAGCCCTAACAGCGTTAAGCTAACACAGGTACGAAGTACTGGTCGCACAGGAAAACGTCACGCATCTACGTTGAACTGAAAAAGTGGGTCACTACGTTTCCCAAAATATGATCGGAAACTTATACACATATACAGGGTGGCCCTCTTCAGGGGGACACGAAGCACGTGGCGTTGTAAGGAATAAAAAAATGAAAATAATGGCGTTTGAATCATTTTTCTATCTTGATTCCTGAATTTGTTATAACCTTTTGAAAATCGGCCAATGGCAATGGCTATTTGCTGTTTATACTTGTTACATGATGTGCTGGAGTGTCTATCGCAATAATGGTGATGTTGAATCTGTAATTCCTTGCGTTTCCCGCTCTACAGCAATATCTGTATATGGAAATAGCAAATATTCAAAAAATTATAACAAATTCAGGAATCAAGATATGAAAATGTTTCAAACGCCATTATTTATATTCTTTTCTCCTCTATAACATCACGTGCTTCGTGTCCTCGAGTTAAGGCCCACCTTGTATGAGAAGCATTACTAGATCTGGATGCTCCGATGTTTGATTGCAGATAAGGTGAAGTATCTGATAATAGCGATCCTCAATTTCATTCACATTAATTGAAGCACGATGTAAATACCCTTCGCAAGTAACCAACCAATGTGGAGGGCTAAACATAATTCTGGACCCAACAACATTCTCACTGTGAGTGTGAGAACATGAGAGCAAATTGTTGCAAGGATAACTGTAAAAATTTCAGTCGTAGGGAATCTATAGATATTATTTATAGGCATGGAAATTGAATCAATTTTGCAGGGACAGTAAAACTTGGAACAGGGGGATGAACTTCCGTACAAGAATTCAGTTCAAGCCCGGAAATAATAGGAAGATCCATGAATCTCCGTACTGACATTGCCTATGATAATGTTGATCGTTTTGTTGAGACATAAAGTGGTGAAGATCAGACGCATGATACTGTTCATATTCTGTATCAAAATTCATTTCTGAAACATGCGAATCCAGATCCGCAATCGTTTCAGAAGATATTGATACCCGAACAAGTAATCGTTCATTAATTGTCGGAAATAGCTTATAAAGCATCAAAGTTATATTCTATAGAAAAGTCACGCCCAACGACATTTCAGATAACCTTGTAGAACACAGAATTTTAGAACATTTTTCTCCAGTGTTCTCATCAATATTGATATATTATGTTTGCAATTAATGGATTTTCCAATCGCACTTGAACGTAATCACGTATTGGAAATCTATCCAATTATAACCCAAGTAACATGTTGGCCTATTGCTAAAGGAAGATGACGACAGTGATTAATTTTGTATAAAGAAAATGCTGCGGTTTGTCGATGAAACCGAAATATTCATTGAAACATCGTAATTCAGACGCCATTCGGAGATCAGTACTCAATCTGTGGGGTCTAGTAGTCGAACATCAATGAACGTGTTTGACCGAACTAAGTTCTCAGTGAACTTAATAAGTCAGTTAGACAATTGAACTAAATTTCCAACCAGAACACTTTCCATACAAAGGAGGAGAGAGGAGACCTCTGCCCCCCACAGCTCAACGTTTGGATCGAAATTTCATGTGGTCTGAATGATTTATTAAGTTTAGTAAAGACTTAATTGATCATACTGATTTTGAAAAGTTCATCATCAGTCAAAGTCAAAGTGAATCAGTTTCTGAAATATCAAGTATACTAAGCGACATTTCATCAAAGATTCGGAGATCCAAAAAATGGTGAAAGCTGTCAGTTTCAGATCATATTTGACAATCAAGTACAGTTCAATATCTGTATCCACATAAGTTAGCAGTCAATAGTGAATAAATTGAATATCCATTTAATACGTCTCCTACCAATTTTAGAATTCATATCTGGAGTGAATTCTTCTCTCATGTCTCATTTCGACAGATGTCCGGATTCGATAGGCTATATAGGTGTTACAAGTCTCTGGAAACCTAGTCCGGTGACGAATTATAATTGGTTGATTCCAAACGAACACATCAGTGGTAAAAACTCTCGATTTGGACGCGATGAGGAAATTTTAATACACATTGTGTAATTTCGCGTGATGTTCGTAAAACAATAGCGTGGTTCGTATATCTCCAGCACCTGTTACCACCCCAGTACCTTTTATTGTAACTATCTGACATCAAAATGGCAACTATAGGAAACACACACAGGAAAATTGTCACGGACTTTCTGTTAGGATCAATAGGTTTTGACGACAGTTTTTCATGAGGTAACAAACCTCCGTGATATCTCTTGATATATAGCTTCTTCCTATATTTTAGATTGACAAACATGTTTTCGAGATTACCAAACTCCTTGGATGTCAATCGTTCCGCGACTTCTTACAATATCGACATCAATTGTCATTCCAAATCCTATTATATGAAAACGCATTCCATTTTCACTATGATAATCAAATACTACAGTTGCAACTCCATCCATTTTCGTTTCTATAACTGAAATTTTCTCCTTCGCAATTGAGTAAATCATAGTCATTACTTTCATCAGCCGTTGAACGTACCTCCTCGCAAGCTTTTACAGAAATAATCTACCATGTGATTTACATTTAGTGAATTATATGCAAAATCGAATGATTTTGTTTTCAGTGGTCCCCGATGGCGTATAGGAGACCACGAATGCCTCCTGCTTAATTAATTTATTAATGTTGTACTTCATTTCATATTTGCCATAGTATTCTAGTAGCAGATAGAAAACTCCGCTATCCGTACTTCTGCCCTTCTCAAATCATTCGACATGATACAGTCCTCGAAAAATATGGTACTCAATGCCACTGATATACTTCAATACTTCATATGTTTAGGAAATAATATTCTCCCCATAGGAGTACTGAATATCGCATGGGATGTGCAATCTTCTCAGAAGTCTTCTTCAATTTTAATTCGCTCTGAGAACGTGATGTCCGATTGATTATATTCTGCGGTTGCCACTGTTATCAATCTCTTGCATCAGTGATCAGTTTGCAGTTACGTAGTTCCGTTTCTTGGAAATATAAACGTTAATTATCTTTATCTATCACAAAAATGATATAGGCTCGAGTTTTTTTCAAGTAGCGGGGAAGACAGTCACAGAAAATTTTTCGGAATGTACATGGTCGTTCGAATCATTCGTTTCTAAGGATAAAATCGACGGATCTGCCGAACGTTTTACAGATTTGAGTGAAGACAACTGAAAACGAAATTTGGAAAGAAGAGAAATTTCAAATTCGTGAAATAAATGATAAGTAAACTCTAGATAGATTTATTCATGATCTCGATCCCGAATTTATCTGAGGCTAGTTTTTCTCATGATTGATTATGAAAACTCCTACTTCCTTCCGGTGAAGGGCGAAAATCAGAAGAAGTGATCGATAGCACGAGGACTGACGTTTCAATAATATAGATGATCATATAAAAATAATACGTATATAATGAGATGTAAGGATATAATAATCTATCAAACAAGAGTATCCGATTAAGTGATGCTAAAAATCGCGCAAATGGTAGGCTTTTGAAGAGTATGTAATATTTTTTTTAAAAATAGTAAGCATTGATGAAATTATAAATCACGTTGATCTTTCAGTCGAAAGAAGAAAACAGATCAGTAAGGGAGGATGAAGACGAGGATGTATGAACCTTTACTCTCAGAGTCATAGGTCGATCTGCTGGTAGGTAAGGCATTTGAGTATAGAATAAGTCCTGTGAATCCAATTCATTTTTGAGAGAAAACGTCAAATGTATTCAATTTTTGCCATTCGAATATTCCAATTGACTGTTATTTCCATAAGTAGAAGTGCAAATTATGAAAAAACTTGTTTCAAACATTCCGATTTTTGACAAACTAATGCACAATCCAATTTCCGAAGATAAGCATTTTGAACTACTTCGGTAGTCCTCATCCTACCCAGCCTTGAAAATCATAATTTGAAATTCATCTCTGTATTAGATTCGGTCTCGTTTAAAATTTCAGCGAGTCAGCATTTCATTCACGTTTTGAACAAATCACAGTTCACCTGTCGACACGGACTTTTTGATAATATCTCAATTTCGGAATATAATTGTAAAAATTCTAATGCGCTCGATTGTGCTTCCTGATGTTTTCAGAGACTCTTTGCATTACTTGATTATTTGGGACATCATATCTGGGGACATCTATTATAATCCAATCGTTCTTCATAGCATCTTATACCAGCATAGACCATCGAAATTATGCGGTACGCAAAATCAAATCATTCTTATGAGTTGTCATAGTCAGCTTCATACTTGACAAATTGAAGATTGCTGTCTTAGGCCTTCACTATCTTCTATGTCAAAAGTTTCACGCTTCGATGACATATTCATGTATGAAATACATTGATACAAACGAAACTGATCATCTTCAATTATTGAAAATCATTGTTGAAAACGTCCTATTTTTTTTTTAAACGTTAGAGAACACGGTGTTCCGACCAGAAGCTCAGGAGAATACATATACTGTTCTAGTTTTCTGTCGAACCAATATTGTTGGAGTTGTAATCCGGCGTGATCAGTGATGTTGCAATGCGAGCTCTTTGTCCAATAGACTACATACTATGAGCATGTGAGTCTGAATGTTTGAGGGTGAAACTTCATATAATAATGTGAAGCCAACGGCTCCATCGATAGTGTAACCGTCCAAGAATGTTATCAGTGCTTTCTCTCTTTTCCACATGAATATGCCTCTAGCAATAAGTAATAAGAATTGAAATTCAATAAACATCACGAAACCAATGATTGTGCGATGTAATTATTTGGAAAATAGGTCCCTTAATCAAGCGATAAACCGCATTCCCGTGTACCCATTCTAATGTGACTATCATGGGTTCTATTTTCTGAAAGATAATATAAATATCGGAGAGAACTAGACGAACTCTCTCACCTCTCGTCTCAATACCGGCGCGAAGAAATACGTCATATTTTCCGAGTCTCCGTTCATACAACCGGTGAGCATACTTATCTTTGTATCGAAT
This sequence comes from Meteorus sp. PSUC_FEM 10030008, assembly GCA_018881525.1. NCBI lineage: Eukaryota > Metazoa > Arthropoda > Insecta > Hymenoptera > Braconidae > Meteorus > Meteorus sp. PSUC_FEM 10030008. Next base: position 14,601 of record JABMBR010005588.1, read on the forward strand.
CACTGTAAAATTTATATTGCTTTACTATATATAT